>CALZFC010000244.1:0-142090 GCA_945643635.1 Allodiplogaster sudhausi
CGCTTTGCATGCGAGAAGTCTGGGGTTCGAATTCCCCATACTCCAAATATTTTGTTCAGATGTAGCATTTTGCATGTGCAGCTATAACAAATTTGAGCTGCCTTCGTCACTGATCAGCTTTTTATCATATCAACATTTTGAGGTCGTATCTTATTACTTTCACTTATCTAGATTTGTACTGAAATTATACTTTCAAGTAAGTGCTCGTGTGGGGGTATAGCTCAGGGGTAGAGCGCTCGCTTTGCATGCGAGAAGTCTGGGGTTCGAATCCCCATACCTCCAAAATTTTGTTCAGATGTAGCATTTTGCATGTGCAGCTATAACAAATTTGAGCTGCCTTCGTCACTGATCAGCTTTTTATCATATCAACATTTTGAGGTCGTATCTTATTACTTTCACTTATCTAGATTTGTACTGAAATTATACTTTCAAGTAAGTGCTCGTGTGGGGTATAGCTCAGGGGTAGAGCGCTCGCTTTGCATGCGAGAAGTCTGGGGTTCGAATCCCCATACCTCCAAATATTTTGTTCAGATGTAGCATTTTGCATGTGCAGCTATAACAAATTTGAGCTGCCTTCGTCACTGATCAGCTTTTTATCATATCAACATTTTGAGGTCGTATCTTATTACTTTCACTTATCTAGATTTGTACTGAAATTATACTTTCAAGTAAGTGCTCGTGTGGGGGTATAGCTCAGGGGTAGAGCGCTCGCTTTGCATGCGAGAAGTCTGGGGTTCGAATCCCCATACCTCCAAATATTTTGTTCAGATGTAGCATTTTGCATGTGCAGCTATAACAAATTTGAGCTGCCTTCGTCACTGATCAGCTTTTTATCATATCAACATTTTGAGGTCGTATCTTATTACTTTCACTTATCTAGATTTGTACTGAAATTATACTTTCAAGCGAAAGTCTGGGGTTCGAATCCCATACCTCCAAACATTTTGTTCAGTAGCATTTTGCATGTGCAGCTATAACAAATTTGAGCTGCCTTCGTCACTGATCAGCTTTTTATCATATCAACATTTTGAGGTCGTATCTTATTACTTTCACTTATCTAGATTGTACTGAAATTATACTTTCAAGTAAGTGCTCGTGTGGGGGTATAGCTCAGGGGTAGAGCGCTCGCTTTGCATGCGAGAAGTCTGGGGTTCGAATCCCCATACCTCCAAATATTTTGTTCAGATGTAGCATTTTGCATGTGCAGCTATAACAAATTTGAGCTGCCTTCGTCACTGATCAGCTTTTTATCATATCAACATTTTGAGGTCGTATCTTATTACTTTCACTTATCTAGATTTGTACTGAAATTATACTTTCAAGTAAGTGCTCGTGTGGGGGTAGCTCAGGGGTAGAGCGCTCGCTTTGCATGCGAGAAGTCTGGGGTTCGAATCCCCATACCTCCAAATATTTGTTCAGATGTAGCATTTTGCATGTGCAGCTATAACAAATTTGAGCTGCCTTCGTCACTGATCAGCTTTTTATCATATCAACATTTTGAGGTCGTATCTTATTACTTTCACTTATCTAGATTTGTACTGAAATTATACTTTCAAGTAAGTGCTCGTGTGGGGTATAGCTCAGGGTAGAGCGCTCGCTTTGCATGCGAGAAGTCTGGGGTTCGAATCCCCATACCTCCAAATATTTTGTTCAGATGTAGCATTTTGCATGTGCAGCTATAACAAATTTGAGCTGCCTTCGTCACTGATCAGCTTTTTATCATATCAACATTTTGAGGTCGTATCTTATTACTTTCACTTATCTAGATTTGTACTGAAATTATACTTTCAAGTAAGTGCTCGTGTGGGGGTATAGCTCAGGGGTAGAGCGCTCGCTTTGCATGCGAGAAGTCTGGGGTTCGAATCCCCATACCTCCAAATATTTTGTTCAGATGTAGCATTTTGCATGTGCAGCTATAACAAATTTGAGCTGCCTTCGTCACTGATCAGCTTTTTATCATATCAACATTTTGAGGTCGTATCTTATTACTTTCACTTATCTAGATTTGTACTGAAATTATACTTTCAAGTAAGTGCTCGTGTGGGGGTATAGCTCAGGGGTAGAGCGCTCGCTTTGCATGCGAGAAGTCTGGGGTTCGAATCCCCATACCTCCAAATATTTTGTTCAGATGTAGCATTTTGCATGTGCAGCTATAACAAATTTGAGCTGCCTTCGTCACTGATCAGCTTTTTATCATATCAACATTTTGAGGTCGTATCTTATTACTTTCACTTATCTAGATTTGTACTGAAATTATACTTTCAAGTAAGTGCTCGTGTGGGGGTATAGCTCAGGGGTAGAGCGCTCGCTTTGCATGCGAGAAGTCTGGGGTTCGAATCCCCATACCTCCAAATATTTTGTTCAGATGTAGCATTTTGCATGTGCAGCTATAACAAATTTGAGCTGCCTTCGTCACTGATCAGCTTTTTATCATATCAACATTTTGAGGTCGTATCTTATTACTTTCACTTATCTAGATTTGTACTGAAATTATACTTTCAAGTAAGTGCTCGTGTGGGGGTATAGCTCAGGGGTAGAGCGCTCGCTTTGCATGCGAGAAGTCTGGGGTTCGAATCCCCATACCTCCAAATATTTTGTTCAGATGTAGCATTTTGCATGTGCAGCTATAACAAATTTGAGCTGCCTTCGTCACTGATCAGCTTTTTATCATATCAACATTTTGAGGTCGTATCTTATTACTTTCACTTATCTAGATTTGTACTGAAATTATACTTTCAAGTAAGTGCTCGTGTGGGGGTATAGCTCAGGGGTAGAGCGCTCGCTTTGCATGCGAGAAGTCTGGGGTTCGAATCCCCATACCTCCAAATATTTTGTTCAGATGTAGCATTTTGCATGTGCAGCTATAACAAATTTGAGCTGCCTTCGTCACTGATCAGCTTTTTATCATATCAACATTTTGAGGTCGTATCTTATTACTTTCACTTATCTAGATTTGTACTGAAATTATACTTTCAAGTAAGTGCTCGTGTGGGGGTATAGCTCAGGGGTAGAGCGCTCGCTTTGCATGCGAGAAGTCTGGGGTTCGAATCCCCATACCTCCAAATATTTTGTTCAGATGTAGCATTTTGCATGTGCAGCTATAACAAATTTGAGCTGCCTTCGTCACTGATCAGCTTTTTATCATATCAACATTTTGAGGTCGTATCTTATTACTTTCACTTATCTAGATTTGTACTGAAATTATACTTTCAAGTAAGTGCTCGTGTGGGGGTATAGCTCAGGGGTAGAGCGCTCGCTTTGCATGCGAGAAGTCTGGGGTTCGAATCCCCATACCTCCAAATATTTTGTTCAGATGTAGCATTTTGCATGTGCAGCTATAACAAATTTGAGCTGCCTTCGTCACTGATCAGCTTTTTATCATATCAACATTTTGAGGTCGTATCTTATTACTTTCACTTATCTAGATTTGTACTGAAATTATACTTTCAAGTAAGTGCTCGTGTGGGGTATAGCTCAGGGGTAGAGCGCTCGCTTTGCATGCGAGAAGTCTGGGGTTCGAATCCCCATACCTCCAAATATTTTGTTCAGATGTAGCATTTTGCATGTGCAGCTATAACAAATTTGAGCTGCCTTCGTCACTGATCAGCTTTTTATCATATCAACATTTTGAGGTCGTATCTTATTACTTTCACTTATCTAGATTTGTACTGAAATTATACTTTCAAGTAAGTGCTCGTGTGGGGTATAGCTCAGGGGTAGAGCGCTCGCTTTGCATGCGAGAAGTCTGGGGTTCGAATCCCCATACCTCCAAATATTTTGTTCAGATGTAGCATTTTGCATGTGCAGCTATAACAAATTTGAGCTGCCTTCGTCACTGATCAGCTTTTTATCATATCAACATTTTGAGGTCGTATCTTATTACTTTCACTTATCTAGATTTGTACTGAAATTATACTTTCAAGTAAGTGCTCGTGTGGGGGTATAGCTCAGGGGTAGAGCGCTCGCTTTGCATGCGAGAAGTCTGGGGTTCGAATCCCCATACCTCCAAATATTTTGTTCAGATGTAGCATTTTGCATGTGCAGCTATAACAAATTTGAGCTGCCTTCGTCACTGATCAGCTTTTTATCATATCAACATTTTGAGGTCGTATCTTATTACTTTCACTTATCTAGATTTGTACTGAAATTATACTTTCAAGTAAGTGCTCGTGTGGGGGTATAGCTCAGGGGTAGAGCGCTCGCTTTGCATGCGAGAAGTCTGGGGTTCGAATCCCCATACCTCCAAATATTTTGTTCAGATGTAGCATTTTGCATGTGCAGCTATAACAAATTTGAGCTGCCTTCGTCACTGATCAGCTTTTTATCATATCAACATTTTGAGGTCGTATCTTATTACTTTCACTTATCTAGATTTGTACTGAAATTATACTTTCAAGTAAGTGCTCGTGTGGGGGTATAGCTCAGGGGTAGAGCGCTCGCTTTGCATGCGAGAAGTCTGGGGTTCGAATCCCCATACCTCCAAATATTTTGTTCAGATGTAGCATTTTGCATGTGCAGCTATAACAAATTTGAGCTGCCTTCGTCACTGATCAGCTTTTTATCATATCAACATTTTGAGGTCGTATCTTATTACTTTCACTTATCTAGATTTGTACTGAAATTATACTTTCAAGTAAGTGCTCGTGTGGGGGTATAGCTCAGGGGTAGAGCGCTCGCTTTGCATGCGAGAAGTCTGGGGTTCGAATCCCCATACCTCCAAATATTTTGTTCAGATGTAGCATTTTGCATGTGCAGCTATAACAAATTTGAGCTGCCTTCGTCACTGATCAGCTTTTTATCATATCAACATTTTGAGGTCGTATCTTATTACTTTCACTTATCTAGATTTGTACTGAAATTATACTTTCAAGTAAGTGCTCGTGTGGGGTATAGCTCAGGGGTAGAGCGCTCGCTTTGCATGCGAGAAGTCTGGGGTTCGAATCCCCATACCTCCAAATATTTTGTTCAGATGTAGCATTTTGCATGTGCAGCTATAACAAATTTGAGCTGCCTTCGTCACTGATCAGCTTTTTATCATATCAACATTTTGAGGTCGTATCTTATTACTTTCACTTATCTAGATTTGTACTGAAATTATACTTTCAAGTAAGTGCTCGTGTGGGGGTATAGCTCAGGGGTAGAGCGCTCGCTTTGCATGCGAGAAGTCTGGGGTTCGAATCCCCATACCTCCAAATATTTTGTTCAGATGTAGCATTTTGCATGTGCAGCTATAACAAATTTGAGCTGCCTTCGTCACTGATCAGCTTTTTATCATATCAACATTTTGAGGTCGTATCTTATTACTTTCACTTATCTAGATTTGTACTGAAATTATACTTTCAAGTAAGTGCTCGTGTGGGGGTATAGCTCAGGGGTAGAGCGCTCGCTTTGCATGCGAGAAGTCTGGGGTTCGAATCCCCATACCTCCAAATATTTTGTTCAGATGTAGCATTTTGCATGTGCAGCTATAACAAATTTGAGCTGCCTTCGTCACTGATCAGCTTTTTATCATATCAACATTTTGAGGTCGTATCTTATTACTTTCACTTATCTAGATTTGTACTGAAATTATACTTTCAAGTAAGTGCTCGTGTGGGGGTATAGCTCAGGGGTAGAGCGCTCGCTTTGCATGCGAGAAGTCTGGGGTTCGAATCCCCATACCTCCAAATATTTTGTTCAGATGTAGCATTTTGCATGTGCAGCTATAACAAATTTGAGCTGCCTTCGTCACTGATCAGCTTTTTATCATATCAACATTTTGAGGTCGTATCTTATTACTTTCACTTATCTAGATTTGTACTGAAATTATACTTTCAAGTAAGTGCTCGTGTGGGGGTATAGCTCAGGGGTAGAGCGCTCGCTTTGCATGCGAGAAGTCTGGGGTTCGAATCCCCATACCTCCAAATATTTTGTTCAGATGTAGCATTTTGCATGTGCAGCTATAACAAATTTGAGCTGCCTTCGTCACTGATCAGCTTTTTATCATATCAACATTTTGAGGTCGTATCTTATTACTTTCACTTATCTAGATTTGTACTGAAATTATACTTTCAAGTAAGTGCTCGTGTGGGGGTATAGCTCAGGGGTAGAGCGCTCGCTTTGCATGCGAGAAGTCTGGGGTTCGAATCCCCATACCTCCAAATATTTTGTTCAGATGTAGCATTTTGCATGTGCAGCTATAACAAATTTGAGCTGCCTTCGTCACTGATCAGCTTTTTATCATATCAACATTTTGAGGTCGTATCTTATTACTTTCACTTATCTAGATTTGTACTGAAATTATACTTTCAAGTAAGTGCTCGTGTGGGGGTATAGCTCAGGGGTAGAGCGCTCGCTTTGCATGCGAGAAGTCTGGGGTTCGAATCCCCATACCTCCAAATATTTGTTCAGATGTAGCATTTTGCATGTGCAGCTATAACAAATTTGAGCTGCCTTCGTCACTGATCAGCTTTTTATCATATCAACATTTTGAGGTCGTATCTTATTACTTTCACTTATCTAGATTTGTACTGAAATTATACTTTCAAGTAAGTGCTCGTGTGGGGGTATAGCTCAGGGGTAGAGCGCTCGCTTTGCATGCGAGAAGTCTGGGGTTCGAATCCCCATACCTCCAAATATTTTGTTCAGATGTAGCATTTTGCATGTGCAGCTATAACAAATTTGAGCTGCCTTCGTCACTGATCAGCTTTTTATCATATCAACATTTTGAGGTCGTATCTTATTACTTTCACTTATCTAGATTTGTACTGAAATTATACTTTCAAGTAAGTGCTCGTGTGGGGGTATAGCTCAGGGGTAGAGCGCTCGCTTTGCATGCGAGAAGTCTGGGGTTCGAATCCCCATACCTCCAAATATTTTGTTCAGATGTAGCATTTTGCATGTGCAGCTATAACAAATTTGAGCTGCCTTCGTCACTGATCAGCTTTTTATCATATCAACATTTTGAGGTCGTATCTTATTACTTTCACTTATCTAGATTTGTACTGAAATTATACTTTCAAGTAAGTGCTCGTGGGGGTATAGCTCAGGGGTAGAGCGCTCGCTTTGCATGCGAGAAGTCTGGGGTTCGAATCCCCATACCTCCAAATATTTTGTTCAGATGTAGCATTTTGCATGTGCAGCTATAACAAATTTGAGCTGCCTTCGTCACTGATCAGCTTTTTATCATATCAACATTTTGAGGTCGTATCTTATTACTTTCACTTATCTAGATTTGTACTGAAATTATACTTTCAAGTAAGTGCTCGTGTGGGGGTATAGCTCAGGGGTAGAGCGCTCGCTTTGCATGCGAGAAGTCTGGGGTTCGAATCCCCATACCTCCAAATATTTTGTTCAGATGTAGCATTTTGCATGTGCAGCTATAACAAATTTGAGCTGCCTTCGTCACTGATCAGCTTTTTATCATATCAACATTTTGAGGTCGTATCTTATTACTTTCACTTATCTAGATTTGTACTGAAATTATACTTTCAAGTAAGTGCTCGTGTGGGGGTATAGCTCAGGGGTAGAGCGCTCGCTTTGCATGCGAGAAGTCTGGGGTTCGAATCCCCATACCTCCAAATATTTTGTTCAGATGTAGCATTTTGCATGTGCAGCTATAACAAATTTGAGCTGCCTTCGTCACTGATCAGCTTTTTATCATATCAACATTTTGAGGTCGTATCTTATTACTTTCACTTATCTAGATTTGTACTGAAATTATACTTTCAAGTAAGTGCTCGTGTGGGGGTATAGCTCAGGGGTAGAGCGCTCGCTTTGCATGCGAGAAGTCTGGGGTTCGAATCCCCATACCTCCAAATATTTTGTTCAGATGTAGCATTTTGCATGTGCAGCTATAACAAATTTGAGCTGCCTTCGTCACTGATCAGCTTTTTATCATATCAACATTTTGAGGTCGTATCTTATTACTTTCACTTATCTAGATTTGTACTGAAATTATACTTTCAAGTAAGTGCTCGTGTGGGGTATAGCTCAGGGGTAGAGCGCTCGCTTTGCATGCGAGAAGTCTGGGGTTCGAATCCCCATACCTCCAAATATTTTGTTCAGATGTAGCATTTTGCATGTGCAGCTATAACAAATTTGAGCTGCCTTCGTCACTGATCAGCTTTTTATCATATCAACATTTTGAGGTCGTATCTTATTACTTTCACTTATCTAGATTTGTACTGAAATTATACTTTCAAGTAAGTGCTCGTGTGGGGGTATAGCTCAGGGGTAGAGCGCTCGCTTTGCATGCGAGAAGTCTGGGGTTCGAATCCCCATACCTCCAAATATTTTGTTCAGATGTAGCATTTTGCATGTGCAGCTATAACAAATTTGAGCTGCCTTCGTCACTGATCAGCTTTTTATCATATCAACATTTTGAGGTCGTATCTTATTACTTTCACTTATCTAGATTTGTACTGAAATTATACTTTCAAGTAAGTGCTCGTGTGGGGGTATAGCTCAGGGGTAGAGCGCTCGCTTTGCATGCGAGAAGTCTGGGGTTCGAATCCCCATACCTCCAAATATTTTGTTCAGATGTAGCATTTTGCATGTGCAGCTATAACAAATTTGAGCTGCCTTCGTCACTGATCAGCTTTTTATCATATCAACATTTTGAGGTCGTATCTTATTACTTTCACTTATCTAGATTTGTACTGAAATTATACTTTCAAGTAAGTGCTCGTGTGGGGGTATAGCTCAGGGGTAGAGCGCTCGCTTTGCATGCGAGAAGTCTGGGGTTCGAATCCCCATACCTCCAAATATTTTGTTCAGATGTAGCATTTTGCATGTGCAGCTATAACAAATTTGAGCTGCCTTCGTCACTGATCAGCTTTTTATCATATCAACATTTTGAGGTCGTATCTTATTACTTTCACTTATCTAGATTTGTACTGAAATTATACTTTCAAGTAAGTGCTCGTGGGGGTATAGCTCAGGGGTAGAGCGCTCGCTTTGCATGCGAGAAGTCTGGGGTTCGAATCCCCATACCTCCAAATATTTTGTTCAGATGTAGCATTTTGCATGTGCAGCTATAACAAATTTGAGCTGCCTTCGTCACTGATCAGCTTTTTATCATATCAACATTTTGAGGTCGTATCTTATTACTTTCACTTATCTAGATTTGTACTGAAATTATACTTTCAAGTAAGTGCTCGTGTGGGGGTATAGCTCAGGGGTAGAGCGCTCGCTTTGCATGCGAGAAGTCTGGGGTTCGAATCCCCATACCTCCAAATATTTTGTTCAGATGTAGCATTTTGCATGTGCAGCTATAACAAATTTGAGCTGCCTTCGTCACTGATCAGCTTTTTATCATATCAACATTTTGAGGTCGTATCTTATTACTTTCACTTATCTAGATTTGTACTGAAATTATACTTTCAAGTAAGTGCTCGTGTGGGGTATAGCTCAGGGGTAGAGCGCTCGCTTTGCATGCGAGAAGTCTGGGGTTCGAATCCCCATACCTCCAAATATTTTGTTCAGATGTAGCATTTTGCATGTGCAGCTATAACAAATTTGAGCTGCCTTCGTCACTGATCAGCTTTTTATCATATCAACATTTTGAGGTCGTATCTTATTACTTTCACTTATCTAGATTTGTACTGAAATTATACTTTCAAGTAAGTGCTCGTGTGGGGGTATAGCTCAGGGGTAGAGCGCTCGCTTTGCATGCGAGAAGTCTGGGGTTCGAATCCCCATACCTCCAAATATTTTGTTCAGATGTAGCATTTTGCATGTGCAGCTATAACAAATTTGAGCTGCCTTCGTCACTGATCAGCTTTTTATCATATCAACATTTTGAGGTCGTATCTTATTACTTTCACTTATCTAGATTTGTACTGAAATTATACTTTCAAGTAAGTGCTCGTGTGGGGGTATAGCTCAGGGGTAGAGCGCTCGCTTTGCATGCGAGAAGTCTGGGGTTCGAATCCCCATACCTCCAAATATTTTGTTCAGATGTAGCATTTTGCATGTGCAGCTATAACAAATTTGAGCTGCCTTCGTCACTGATCAGCTTTTTATCATATCAACATTTTGAGGTCGTATCTTATTACTTTCACTTATCTAGATTTGTACTGAAATTATACTTTCAAGTAAGTGCTCGTGTGGGGGTATAGCTCAGGGGTAGAGCGCTCGCTTTGCATGCGAGAAGTCTGGGGTTCGAATCCCCATACCTCCAAATATTTTGTTCAGATGTAGCATTTTGCATGTGCAGCTATAACAAATTTGAGCTGCCTTCGTCACTGATCAGCTTTTTATCATATCAACATTTTGAGGTCGTATCTTATTACTTTCACTTATCTAGATTTGTACTGAAATTATACTTTCAAGTAAGTGCTCGTGTGGGGGTATAGCTCAGGGGTAGAGCGCTCGCTTTGCATGCGAGAAGTCTGGGGTTCGAATCCCCATACCTCCAAATATTTTGTTCAGATGTAGCATTTTGCATGTGCAGCTATAACAAATTTGAGCTGCCTTCGTCACTGATCAGCTTTTTATCATATCAACATTTTGAGGTCGTATCTTATTACTTTCACTTATCTAGATTTGTACTGAAATTATACTTTCAAGTAAGTGCTCGTGTGGGGGTATAGCTCAGGGGTAGAGCGCTCGCTTTGCATGCGAGAAGTCTGGGGTTCGAATCCCCATACCTCCAAATATTTTGTTCAGATGTAGCATTTTGCATGTGCAGCTATAACAAATTTGAGCTGCCTTCGTCACTGATCAGCTTTTTATCATATCAACATTTTGAGGTCGTATCTTATTACTTTCACTTATCTAGATTTGTACTGAAATTATACTTTCAAGTAAGTGCTCGTGTGGGGGTATAGCTCAGGGGTAGAGCGCTCGCTTTGCATGCGAGAAGTCTGGGGTTCGAATCCCCATACCTCCAAATATTTTGTTCAGATGTAGCATTTTGCATGTGCAGCTATAACAAATTTGAGCTGCCTTCGTCACTGATCAGCTTTTTATCATATCAACATTTTGAGGTCGTATCTTATTACTTTCACTTATCTAGATTTGTACTGAAATTATACTTTCAAGTAAGTGCTCGTGTGGGGGTATAGCTCAGGGGTAGAGCGCTCGCTTTGCATGCGAGAAGTCTGGGGTTCGAATCCCCATACCTCCAAATATTTTGTTCAGATGTAGCATTTTGCATGTGCAGCTATAACAAATTTGAGCTGCCTTCGTCACTGATCAGCTTTTTATCATATCAACATTTTGAGGTCGTATCTTATTACTTTCACTTATCTAGATTTGTACTGAAATTATACTTTCAAGTAAGTGCTCGTGTGGGGGTATAGCTCAGGGGTAGAGCGCTCGCTTTGCATGCGAGAAGTCTGGGGTTCGAATCCCCATACCTCCAAATATTTTGTTCAGATGTAGCATTTTGCATGTGCAGCTATAACAAATTTGAGCTGCCTTCGTCACTGATCAGCTTTTTATCATATCAACATTTTGAGGTCGTATCTTATTACTTTCACTTATCTAGATTTGTACTGAAATTATACTTTCAAGTAAGTGCTCGTGTGGGGGTATAGCTCAGGGGTAGAGCGCTCGCTTTGCATGCGAGAAGTCTGGGGTTCGAATCCCCATACCTCCAAATATTTTGTTCAGATGTAGCATTTTGCATGTGCAGCTATAACAAATTTGAGCTGCCTTCGTCACTGATCAGCTTTTTATCATATCAACATTTTGAGGTCGTATCTTATTACTTTCACTTATCTAGATTTGTACTGAAATTATACTTTCAAGTAAGTGCTCGTGTGGGGTATAGCTCAGGGGTAGAGCGCTCGCTTTGCATGCGAGAAGTCTGGGGTTCGAATCCCCATACCTCCAAATATTTTGTTCAGATGTAGCATTTTGCATGTGCAGCTATAACAAATTTGAGCTGCCTTCGTCACTGATCAGCTTTTTATCATATCAACATTTTGAGGTCGTATCTTATTACTTTCACTTATCTAGATTTGTACTGAAATTATACTTTCAAGTAAGTGCTCGTGTGGGGTTATAGCTCAGGGGTAGAGCGCTCGCTTTGCATGCGAGAAGTCTGGGGTTCGAATCCCCATACCTCCAAATATTTTGTTCAGATGTAGCATTTTGCATGTGCAGCTATAACAAATTTGAGCTGCCTTCGTCACTGATCAGCTTTTTATCATATCAACATTTTGAGGTCGTATCTTATTACTTTCACTTATCTAGATTTGTACTGAAATTATACTTTCAAGTAAGTGCTCGTGTGGGGGTATAGCTCAGGGGTAGAGCGCTCGCTTTGCATGCGAGAAGTCTGGGGTTCGAATCCCCATACCTCCAAATATTTTGTTCAGATGTAGCATTTTGCATGTGCAGCTATAACAAATTTGAGCTGCCTTCGTCACTGATCAGCTTTTTATCATATCAACATTTTGAGGTCGTATCTTATTACTTTCACTTATCTAGATTTGTACTGAAATTATACTTTCAAGTAAGTGCTCGTGTGGGGGTATAGCTCAGGGGTAGAGCGCTCGCTTTGCATGCGAGAAGTCTGGGGTTCGAATCCCCATACCTCCAAATATTTTGTTCAGATGTAGCATTTTGCATGTGCAGCTATAACAAATTTGAGCTGCCTTCGTCACTGATCAGCTTTTTATCATATCAACATTTTGAGGTCGTATCTTATTACTTTCACTTATCTAGATTTGTACTGAAATTATACTTTCAAGTAAGTGCTCGTGTGGGGGTATAGCTCAGGGGTAGAGCGCTCGCTTTGCATGCGAGAAGTCTGGGGTTCGAATCCCCATACCTCCAAATATTTTGTTCAGATGTAGCATTTTGCATGTGCAGCTATAACAAATTTGAGCTGCCTTCGTCACTGATCAGCTTTTTATCATATCAACATTTTGAGGTCGTATCTTATTACTTTCACTTATCTAGATTTGTACTGAAATTATACTTTCAAGTAAGTGCTCGTGTGGGGTATAGCTCAGGGGTAGAGCGCTCGCTTTGCATGCGAGAAGTCTGGGGTTCGAATCCCCATACCTCCAAATATTTTGTTCAGATGTAGCATTTTGCATGTGCAGCTATAACAAATTTGAGCTGCCTTCGTCACTGATCAGCTTTTTATCATATCAACATTTTGAGGTCGTATCTTATTACTTTCACTTATCTAGATTTGTACTGAAATTATACTTTCAAGTAAGTGCTCGTGTGGGGGTATAGCTCAGGGGTAGAGCGCTCGCTTTGCATGCGAGAAGTCTGGGGTTCGAATCCCCATACCTCCAAATATTTTGTTCAGATGTAGCATTTTGCATGTGCAGCTATAACAAATTTGAGCTGCCTTCGTCACTGATCAGCTTTTTATCATATCAACATTTTGAGGTCGTATCTTATTACTTTCACTTATCTAGATTTGTACTGAAATTATACTTTCAAGTAAGTGCTCGTGTGGGGGTATAGCTCAGGGGTAGAGCGCTCGCTTTGCATGCGAGAAGTCTGGGGTTCGAATCCCCATACCTCCAAATATTTTGTTCAGATGTAGCATTTTGCATGTGCAGCTATAACAAATTTGAGCTGCCTTCGTCACTGATCAGCTTTTTATCATATCAACATTTTGAGGTCGTATCTTATTACTTTCACTTATCTAGATTTGTACTGAAATTATACTTTCAAGCGAGAAGTCTGGGGTTCGAATCCCCATACCTCCAAATATTTTGTTCAGATGTAGCATTTTGCATGTGCAGCTATAACAAATTTGAGCTGCCTTCGTCACTGATCAGCTTTTTATCATATCAACATTTTGAGGTCGTATCTTATTACTTTCACTTATCTAGATTTGTACTGAAATTATACTTTCAAGTAAGTGCTCGTGTGGGGGTATAGCTCAGGGGTAGAGCGCTCGCTTTGCATGCGAGAAGTCTGGGGTTCGAATCCCCATACCTCCAAATATTTTGTTCAGATGTAGCATTTTGCATGTGCAGCTATAACAAATTTGAGCTGCCTTCGTCACTGATCAGCTTTTTATCATATCAACATTTTGAGGTCGTATCTTATTACTTTCACTTATCTAGATTTGTACTGAAATTATACTTTCAAGCGAGAAGTCTGGGGTTCGAATCCCCATACCTCCAAACATTTTGTTCAGTAGCATTTTGCATGTGCAGCTATAACAAATTTGAGCTGCCTTCGTCACTGATCAGCTTTTTATCATATCAACATTTTGAGGTCGTATCTTATTACTTTCACTTATCTAGATTTGTACTGAAATTATACTTTCAAGTAAGTGCTCGTGTGGGGGTATAGCTCAGGGGTAGAGCGCTCGCTTTGCATGCGAGAAGTCTGGGGTTCGAATCCCCATACCTCCAAATATTTTGTTCAGATGTAGCATTTTGCATGTGCAGCTATAACAAATTTGAGCTGCCTTCGTCACTGATCAGCTTTTTATCATATCAACATTTTGAGGTCGTATCTTATTACTTTCACTTATCTAGATTTGTACTGAAATTATACTTTCAAGTAAGTGCTCGTGTGGGGGTATAGCTCAGGGGTAGAGCGCTCGCTTTGCATGCGAGAAGTCTGGGGTTCGAATCCCCATACCTCCAAATATTTTGTTCAGATGTAGCATTTTGCATGTGCAGCTATAACAAATTTGAGCTGCCTTCGTCACTGATCAGCTTTTTATCATATCAACATTTTGAGGTCGTATCTTATTACTTTCACTTATCTAGATTTGTACTGAAATTATACTTTCAAGTAAGTGCTCGTGTGGGGGTATAGCTCAGGGGTAGAGCGCTCGCTTTGCATGCGAGAAGTCTGGGGTTCGAATCCCCATACCTCCAAATATTTTGTTCAGATGTAGCATTTTGCATGTGCAGCTATAACAAATTTGAGCTGCCTTCGTCACTGATCAGCTTTTTATCATATCAACATTTTGAGGTCGTATCTTATTACTTTCACTTATCTAGATTTGTACTGAAATTATACTTTCAAGTAAGTGCTCGTGTGGGGGTATAGCTCAGGGGTAGAGCGCTCGCTTTGCATGCGAGAAGTCTGGGGTTCGAATCCCCATACCTCCAAATATTTTGTTCAGATGTAGCATTTTGCATGTGCAGCTATAACAAATTTGAGCTGCCTTCGTCACTGATCAGCTTTTTATCATATCAACATTTTGAGGTCGTATCTTATTACTTTCACTTATCTAGATTTGTACTGAAATTATACTTTCAAGTAAGTGCTCGTGTGGGGTATAGCTCAGGGGTAGAGCGCTCGCTTTGCATGCGAGAAGTCTGGGGTTCGAATCCCCATACCTCCAAATATTTTGTTCAGATGTAGCATTTTGCATGTGCAGCTATAACAAATTTGAGCTGCCTTCGTCACTGATCAGCTTTTTATCATATCAACATTTTGAGGTCGTATCTTATTACTTTCACTTATCTAGATTTGTACTGAAATTATACTTTCAAGTAAGTGCTCGTGTGGGGGTATAGCTCAGGGGTAGAGCGCTCGCTTTGCATGCGAGAAGTCTGGGGTTCGAATCCCCATACCTCCAAATATTTTGTTCAGATGTAGCATTTTGCATGTGCAGCTATAACAAATTTGAGCTGCCTTCGTCACTGATCAGCTTTTTATCATATCAACATTTTGAGGTCGTATCTTATTACTTTCACTTATCTAGATTTGTACTGAAATTATACTTTCAAGCGAGAAGTCTGGGGTTCGAATCCCCATACCTCCAAATATTTTGTTCAGTAGCATTTTGCATGTGCAGCTATAACAAATTTGAGCTGCCTTCGTCACTGATCAGCTTTTTATCATATCAACATTTTGAGGTCGTATCTTATTACTTTCACTTATCTAGATTTGTACTGAAATTATACTTTCAAGCGAGAAGTCTGGGGTTCGAATCCCCATACCTCCAAATATTTTGTTCAGTAGCATTTTGCATGTGCAGCTATAACAAATTTGAGCTGCCTTCGTCACTGATCAGCTTTTTATCATATCAACATTTTGAGGTCGTATCTTATTACTTTCACTTATCTAGATTTGTACTGAAATTATACTTTCAAGTAAGTGCTCGTGTGGGGGTATAGCTCAGGGGTAGAGCGCTCGCTTTGCATGCGAGAAGTCTGGGGTTCGAATCCCCATACCTCCAAATATTTTGTTCAGATGTAGCATTTTGCATGTGCAGCTATAACAAATTTGAGCTGCCTTCGTCACTGATCAGCTTTTTATCATATCAACATTTTGAGGTCGTATCTTATTACTTTCACTTATCTAGATTTGTACTGAAATTATACTTTCAAGCGAGAAGTCTGGGGTTCGAATCCCCATACCTCCAAACATTTTGTTCAGTAGCATTTTGCATGTGCAGCTATAACAAATTTGAGCTGCCTTCGTCACTGATCAGCTTTTTATCATATCAACATTTTGAGGTCGTATCTTATTACTTTCACTTATCTAGATTTGTACTGAAATTATACTTTCAAGTAAGTGCTCGTGTGGGGGTATAGCTCAGGGGTAGAGCGCTCGCTTTGCATGCGAGAAGTCTGGGGTTCGAATCCCCATACCTCCAAATATTTTGTTCAGATGTAGCATTTTGCATGTGCAGCTATAACAAATTTGAGCTGCCTTCGTCACTGATCAGCTTTTTATCATATCAACATTTTGAGGTCGTATCTTATTACTTTCAATTATCTAGATTTGTACTGAAATTATACTTTCAAGTAAGTGCTCGTGTGGGGTATAGCTCAGGGGTAGAGCGCTCGCTTTGCATGCGAGAAGTCTGGGGTTCGAATCCCCATACCTCCAAATATTTTGTTCAGATGTAGCATTTTGCATGTGCAGCTATAACAAATTTGAGCTGCCTTCGTCACTGATCAGCTTTTTATCATATCAACATTTTGAGGTCGTATCTTATTACTTTCACTTATCTAGATTTGTACTGAAATTATACTTTCAAGTAAGTGCTCGTGTGGGGGTATAGCTCAGGGGTAGAGCGCTCGCTTTGCATGCGAGAAGTCTGGGGTTCGAATCCCCATACCTCCAAATATTTTGTTCAGATGTAGCATTTTGCATGTGCAGCTATAACAAATTTGAGCTGCCTTCGTCACTGATCAGCTTTTTATCATATCAACATTTTGAGGTCGTATCTTATTACTTTCACTTATCTAGATTTGTACTGAAATTATACTTTCAAGCGAGAAGTCTGGGGTTCGAATCCCCATACCTCCAAATATTTTGTTCAGTAGCATTTTGCATGTGCAGCTATAACAAATTTGAGCTGCCTTCGTCACTGATCAGCTTTTTATCATATCAACATTTTGAGGTCGTATCTTATTACTTTCACTTATCTAGATTTGTACTGAAATTATACTTTCAAGCGAGAAGTCTGGGGTTCGAATCCCCATACCTCCAAACATTTTGTTCAGTAGCATTTTGCATGTGCAGCTATAACAAATTTGAGCTGCCTTCGTCACTGATCAGCTTTTTATCATATCAACATTTTGAGGTCGTATCTTATTACTTTCACTTATCTAGATTTGTACTGAAATTATACTTTCAAGTAAGTGCTCGTGTGGGGGTATAGCTCAGGGGTAGAGCGCTCGCTTTGCATGCGAGAAGTCTGGGGTTCGAATCCCCATACCTCCAAATATTTTGTTCAGATGTAGCATTTTGCATGTGCAGCTATAACAAATTTGAGCTGCCTTCGTCACTGATCAGCTTTTTATCATATCAACATTTTGAGGTCGTATCTTATTACTTTCACTTATCTAGATTTGTACTGAAATTATACTTTCAAGCGAGAAGTCTGGGGTTCGAATCCCCATACCTCCAAACATTTTGTTCAGTAGCATTTTGCATGTGCAGCTATAACAAATTTGAGCTGCCTTCGTCACTGATCAGCTTTTTATCATATCAACATTTTGAGGTCGTATCTTATTACTTTCACTTATCTAGATTTGTACTGAAATTATACTTTCAAGTAAGTGCTCGTGTGGGGGTATAGCTCAGGGGTAGAGCGCTCGCTTTGCATGCGAGAAGTCTGGGGTTCGAATCCCCATACCTCCAAATATTTTGTTCAGATGTAGCATTTTGCATGTGCAGCTATAACAAATTTGAGCTGCCTTCGTCACTGATCAGCTTTTTATCATATCAACATTTTGAGGTCGTATCTTATTACTTTCACTTATCTAGATTTGTACTGAAATTATACTTTCAAGTAAGTGCTCGTGTGGGGTATAGCTCAGGGGTAGAGCGCTCGCTTTGCATGCGAGAAGTCTGGGGTTCGAATCCCCATACCTCCAAATATTTTGTTCAGATGTAGCATTTTGCATGTGCAGCTATAACAAATTTGAGCTGCCTTCGTCACTGATCAGCTTTTTATCATATCAACATTTTGAGGTCGTATCTTATTACTTTCACTTATCTAGATTTGTACTGAAATTATACTTTCAAGTAAGTGCTCGTGTGGGGGTATAGCTCAGGGGTAGAGCGCTCGCTTTGCATGCGAGAAGTCTGGGGTTCGAATCCCCATACCTCCAAATATTTTGTTCAGATGTAGCATTTTGCATGTGCAGCTATAACAAATTTGAGCTGCCTTCGTCACTGATCAGCTTTTTATCATATCAACATTTTGAGGTCGTATCTTATTACTTTCACTTATCTAGATTTGTACTGAAATTATACTTTCAAGCGAGAAGTCTGGGGTTCGAATCCCCATACCTCCAAATTTTGTTCAGTAGCATTTTGCATGTGCAGCTATAACAAATTTGAGCTGCCTTCGTCACTGATCAGCTTTTTATCATATCAACATTTTGAGGTCGTATCTTATTACTTTCACTTATCTAGATTTGTACTGAAATTATACTTTCAAGTAAGTGCTCGTGTGGGGGTATAGCTCAGGGGTAGAGCGCTCGCTTTGCATGCGAGAAGTCTGGGGTTCGAATCCCCATACCTCCAAATATTTTGTTCAGATGTAGCATTTTGCATGTGCAGCTATAACAAATTTGAGCTGCCTTCGTCACTGATCAGCTTTTTATCATATCAACATTTTGAGGTCGTATCTTATTACTTTCACTTATCTAGATTTGTACTGAAATTATACTTTCAAGCGAGAAGTCTGGGGTTCGAATCCCCATACCTCCAAACATTTTGTTCAGTAGCATTTTGCATGTGCAGCTATAACAAATTTGAGCTGCCTTCGTCACTGATCAGCTTTTTATCATATCAACATTTTGAGGTCGTATCTTATTACTTTCACTTATCTAGATTTGTACTGAAATTATACTTTCAAGTAAGTGCTCGTGTGGGGGTATAGCTCAGGGGTAGAGCGCTCGCTTTGCATGCGAGAAGTCTGGGGTTCGAATCCCCATACCTCCAAATATTTTGTTCAGATGTAGCATTTTGCATGTGCAGCTATAACAAATTTGAGCTGCCTTCGTCACTGATCAGCTTTTTATCATATCAACATTTTGAGGTCGTATCTTATTACTTTCACTTATCTAGATTTGTACTGAAATTATACTTTCAAGTAAGTGCTCGTGTGGGGTATAGCTCAGGGGTAGAGCGCTCGCTTTGCATGCGAGAAGTCTGGGGTTCGAATCCCCATACCTCCAAATATTTTGTTCAGATGTAGCATTTTGCATGTGCAGCTATAACAAATTTGAGCTGCCTTCGTCACTGATCAGCTTTTTATCATATCAACATTTTGAGGTCGTATCTTATTACTTTCACTTATCTAGATTTGTACTGAAATTATACTTTCAAGTAAGTGCTCGTGTGGGGGTATAGCTCAGGGGTAGAGCGCTCGCTTTGCATGCGAGAAGTCTGGGGTTCGAATCCCCATACCTCCAAATATTTTGTTCAGATGTAGCATTTTGCATGTGCAGCTATAACAAATTTGAGCTGCCTTCGTCACTGATCAGCTTTTTATCATATCAACATTTTGAGGTCGTATCTTATTACTTTCACTTATCTAGATTTGTACTGAAATTATACTTTCAAGCGAGAAGTCTGGGGTTCGAATCCCCATACCTCCAAACATTTTGTTCAGTAGCATTTTGCATGTGCAGCTATAACAAATTTGAGCTGCCTTCGTCACTGATCAGCTTTTTATCATATCAACATTTTGAGGTCGTATCTTATTACTTTCACTTATCTAGATTTGTACTGAAATTATACTTTCAAGTAAGTGCTCGTGTGGGGGTATAGCTCAGGGGTAGAGCGCTCGCTTTGCATGCGAGAAGTCTGGGGTTCGAATCCCCATACCTCCAAATATTTTGTTCAGATGTAGCATTTTGCATGTGCAGCTATAACAAATTTGAGCTGCCTTCGTCACTGATCAGCTTTTTATCATATCAACATTTTGAGGTCGTATCTTATTACTTTCACTTATCTAGATTTGTACTGAAATTATACTTTCAAGTAAGTGCTCGTGTGGGGTATAGCTCAGGGGTAGAGCGCTCGCTTTGCATGCGAGAAGTCTGGGGTTCGAATCCCCATACCTCCAAATATTTTGTTCAGATGTAGCATTTTGCATGTGCAGCTATAACAAATTTGAGCTGCCTTCGTCACTGATCAGCTTTTTATCATATCAACATTTTGAGGTCGTATCTTATTACTTTCACTTATCTAGATTTGTACTGAAATTATACTTTCAAGTAAGTGCTCGTGTGGGGGTATAGCTCAGGGGTAGAGCGCTCGCTTTGCATGCGAGAAGTCTGGGGTTCGAATCCCCATACCTCCAAATATTTTGTTCAGATGTAGCATTTTGCATGTGCAGCTATAACAAATTTGAGCTGCCTTCGTCACTGATCAGCTTTTTATCATATCAACATTTTGAGGTCGTATCTTATTACTTTCACTTATCTAGATTTGTACTGAAATTATACTTTCAAGCGAGAAGTCTGGGGTTCGAATCCCCATACCTCCAAACATTTTGTTCAGTAGCATTTTGCATGTGCAGCTATAACAAATTTGAGCTGCCTTCGTCACTGATCAGCTTTTTATCATATCAACATTTTGAGGTCGTATCTTATTACTTTCACTTATCTAGATTTGTACTGAAATTATACTTTCAAGCGAGAAGTCTGGGGTTCGAATCCCCATACCTCCAAACATTTTGTTCAGTAGCATTTTGCATGTGCAGCTATAACAAATTTGAGCTGCCTTCGTCACTGATCAGCTTTTTATCATATCAACATTTTGAGGTCGTATCTTATTACTTTCACTTATCTAGATTTGTACTGAAATTATACTTTCAAGTAAGTGCTCGTGTGGGGGTATAGCTCAGGGGTAGAGCGCTCGCTTTGCATGCGAGAAGTCTGGGGTTCGAATCCCCATACCTCCAAATATTTTGTTCAGATGTAGCATTTTGCATGTGCAGCTATAACAAATTTGAGCTGCCTTCGTCACTGATCAGCTTTTTATCATATCAACATTTTGAGGTCGTATCTTATTACTTTCACTTATCTAGATTTGTACTGAAATTATACTTTCAAGCGAGAAGTCTGGGGTTCGAATCCCCATACCTCCAAACATTTTGTTCAGTAGCATTTTGCATGTGCAGCTATAACAAATTTGAGCTGCCTTCGTCACTGATCAGCTTTTTATCATATCAACATTTTGAGGTCGTATCTTATTACTTTCACTTATCTAGATTTGTACTGAAATTATACTTTCAAGTAAGTGCTCGTGTGGGGGTATAGCTCAGGGGTAGAGCGCTCGCTTTGCATGCGAGAAGTCTGGGGTTCGAATCCCCATACCTCCAAATATTTTGTTCAGATGTAGCATTTTGCATGTGCAGCTATAACAAATTTGAGCTGCCTTCGTCACTGATCAGCTTTTTATCATATCAACATTTTGAGGTCGTATCTTATTACTTTCACTTATCTAGATTTGTACTGAAATTATACTTTCAAGTAAGTGCTCGTGTGGGGGTATAGCTCAGGGGTAGAGCGCTCGCTTTGCATGCGAGAAGTCTGGGGTTCGAATCCCCATACCTCCAAATATTTTGTTCAGATGTAGCATTTTGCATGTGCAGCTATAACAAATTTGAGCTGCCTTCGTCACTGATCAGCTTTTTATCATATCAACATTTTGAGGTCGTATCTTATTACTTTCACTTATCTAGATTTGTACTGAAATTATACTTTCAAGCGAGAAGTCTGGGGTTCGAATCCCCATACCTCCAAATATTTTGTTCAGATGTAGCATTTTGCATGTGCAGCTATAACAAATTTGAGCTGCCTTCGTCACTGATCAGCTTTTTATCATATCAACATTTTGAGGTCGTATCTTATTACTTTCACTTATCTAGATTTGTACTGAAATTATACTTTCAAGTAAGTGCTCGTGTGGGGGTATAGCTCAGGGGTAGAGCGCTCGCTTTGCATGCGAGAAGTCTGGGGTTCGAATCCCCATACCTCCAAATATTTTGTTCAGATGTAGCATTTTGCATGTGCAGCTATAACAAATTTGAGCTGCCTTCGTCACTGATCAGCTTTTTATCATATCAACATTTTGAGGTCGTATCTTATTACTTTCACTTATCTAGATTTGTACTGAAATTATACTTTCAAGCGAGAAGTCTGGGGTTCGAATCCCCATACCTCCAAATATTTTGTTCAGTAGCATTTTGCATGTGCAGCTATAACAAATTTGAGCTGCCTTCGTCACTGATCAGCTTTTTATCATATCAACATTTTGAGGTCGTATCTTATTACTTTCACTTATCTAGATTTGTACTGAAATTATACTTTCAAGCGAGAAGTCTGGGGTTCGAATCCCCATACCTCCAAATATTTTGTTCAGTAGCATTTTGCATGTGCAGCTATAACAAATTTGAGCTGCCTTCGTCACTGATCAGCTTTTTATCATATCAACATTTTGAGGTCGTATCTTATTACTTTCACTTATCTAGATTTGTACTGAAATTATACTTTCAAGTAAGTGCTCGTGTGGGGGTATAGCTCAGGGGTAGAGCGCTCGCTTTGCATGCGAGAAGTCTGGGGTTCGAATCCCCATACCTCCAAATATTTTGTTCAGATGTAGCATTTTGCATGTGCAGCTATAACAAATTTGAGCTGCCTTCGTCACTGATCAGCTTTTTATCATATCAACATTTTGAGGTCGTATCTTATTACTTTCACTTATCTAGATTTGTACTGAAATTATACTTTCAAGCGAGAAGTCTGGGGTTCGAATCCCCATACCTCCAAACATTTTGTTCAGTAGCATTTTGCATGTGCAGCTATAACAAATTTGAGCTGCCTTCGTCACTGATCAGCTTTTTATCATATCAACATTTTGAGGTCGTATCTTATTACTTTCACTTATCTAGATTTGTACTGAAATTATACTTTCAAGTAAGTGCTCGTGTGGGGGTATAGCTCAGGGGTAGAGCGCTCGCTTTGCATGCGAGAAGTCTGGGGTTCGAATCCCCATACCTCCAAATATTTTGTTCAGATGTAGCATTTTGCATGTGCAGCTATAACAAATTTGAGCTGCCTTCGTCACTGATCAGCTTTTTATCATATCAACATTTTGAGGTCGTATCTTATTACTTTCACTTATCTAGATTTGTACTGAAATTATACTTTCAAGTAAGTGCTCGTGTGGGGTATAGCTCAGGGGTAGAGCGCTCGCTTTGCATGCGAGAAGTCTGGGGTTCGAATCCCCATACCTCCAAATATTTTGTTCAGATGTAGCATTTTGCATGTGCAGCTATAACAAATTTGAGCTGCCTTCGTCACTGATCAGCTTTTTATCATATCAACATTTTGAGGTCGTATCTTATTACTTTCACTTATCTAGATTTGTACTGAAATTATACTTTCAAGTAAGTGCTCGTGTGGGGGTATAGCTCAGGGGTAGAGCGCTCGCTTTGCATGCGAGAAGTCTGGGGTTCGAATCCCCATACCTCCAAATATTTTGTTCAGATGTAGCATTTTGCATGTGCAGCTATAACAAATTTGAGCTGCCTTCGTCACTGATCAGCTTTTTATCATATCAACATTTTGAGGTCGTATCTTATTACTTTCACTTATCTAGATTTGTACTGAAATTATACTTTCAAGCGAGAAGTCTGGGGTTCGAATCCCCATACCTCCAAACATTTTGTTCAGTAGCATTTTGCATGTGCAGCTATAACAAATTTGAGCTGCCTTCGTCACTGATCAGCTTTTTATCATATCAACATTTTGAGGTCGTATCTTATTACTTTCACTTATCTAGATTTGTACTGAAATTATACTTTCAAGTAAGTGCTCGTGTGGGGGTATAGCTCAGGGGTAGAGCGCTCGCTTTGCATGCGAGAAGTCTGGGGTTCGAATCCCCATACCTCCAAATATTTTGTTCAGATGTAGCATTTTGCATGTGCAGCTATAACAAATTTGAGCTGCCTTCGTCACTGATCAGCTTTTTATCATATCAACATTTTGAGGTCGTATCTTATTACTTTCACTTATCTAGATTTGTACTGAAATTATACTTTCAAGTAAGTGCTCGTGTGGGGTATAGCTCAGGGGTAGAGCGCTCGCTTTGCATGCGAGAAGTCTGGGGTTCGAATCCCCATACCTCCAAATATTTTGTTCAGATGTAGCATTTTGCATGTGCAGCTATAACAAATTTGAGCTGCCTTCGTCACTGATCAGCTTTTTATCATATCAACATTTTGAGGTCGTATCTTATTACTTTCACTTATCTAGATTTGTACTGAAATTATACTTTCAAGTAAGTGCTCGTGTGGGGGTATAGCTCAGGGGTAGAGCGCTCGCTTTGCATGCGAGAAGTCTGGGGTTCGAATCCCCATACCTCCAAATATTTTGTTCAGATGTAGCATTTTGCATGTGCAGCTATAACAAATTTGAGCTGCCTTCGTCACTGATCAGCTTTTTATCATATCAACATTTTGAGGTCGTATCTTATTACTTTCACTTATCTAGATTTGTACTGAAATTATACTTTCAAGCGAGAAGTCTGGGGTTCGAATCCCCATACCTCCAAATATTTTGTTCAGTAGCATTTTGCATGTGCAGCTATAACAAATTTGAGCTGCCTTCGTCACTGATCAGCTTTTTATCATATCAACATTTTGAGGTCGTATCTTATTACTTTCACTTATCTAGATTTGTACTGAAATTATACTTTCAAGCGAGAAGTCTGGGGTTCGAATCCCCATACCTCCAAATATTTTGTTCAGTAGCATTTTGCATGTGCAGCTATAACAAATTTGAGCTGCCTTCGTCACTGATCAGCTTTTTATCATATCAACATTTTGAGGTCGTATCTTATTACTTTCACTTATCTAGATTTGTACTGAAATTATACTTTCAAGTAAGTGCTCGTGTGGGGGTATAGCTCAGGGGTAGAGCGCTCGCTTTGCATGCGAGAAGTCTGGGGTTCGAATCCCCATACCTCCAAATATTTTGTTCAGATGTAGCATTTTGCATGTGCAGCTATAACAAATTTGAGCTGCCTTCGTCACTGATCAGCTTTTTATCATATCAACATTTTGAGGTCGTATCTTATTACTTTCACTTATCTAGATTTGTACTGAAATTATACTTTCAAGCGAGAAGTCTGGGGTTCGAATCCCCATACCTCCAAACATTTTGTTCAGTAGCATTTTGCATGTGCAGCTATAACAAATTTGAGCTGCCTTCGTCACTGATCAGCTTTTTATCATATCAACATTTTGAGGTCGTATCTTATTACTTTCACTTATCTAGATTTGTACTGAAATTATACTTTCAAGTAAGTGCTCGTGTGGGGGTATAGCTCAGGGGTAGAGCGCTCGCTTTGCATGCGAGAAGTCTGGGGTTCGAATCCCCATACCTCCAAATATTTTGTTCAGATGTAGCATTTTGCATGTGCAGCTATAACAAATTTGAGCTGCCTTCGTCACTGATCAGCTTTTTATCATATCAACATTTTGAGGTCGTATCTTATTACTTTCACTTATCTAGATTTGTACTGAAATTATACTTTCAAGTAAGTGCTCGTGTGGGGTATAGCTCAGGGGTAGAGCGCTCGCTTTGCATGCGAGAAGTCTGGGGTTCGAATCCCCATACCTCCAAATATTTTGTTCAGATGTAGCATTTTGCATGTGCAGCTATAACAAATTTGAGCTGCCTTCGTCACTGATCAGCTTTTTATCATATCAACATTTTGAGGTCGTATCTTATTACTTTCACTTATCTAGATTTGTACTGAAATTATACTTTCAAGTAAGTGCTCGTGTGGGGGTATAGCTCAGGGGTAGAGCGCTCGCTTTGCATGCGAGAAGTCTGGGGTTCGAATCCCCATACCTCCAAATATTTTGTTCAGATGTAGCATTTTGCATGTGCAGCTATAACAAATTTGAGCTGCCTTCGTCACTGATCAGCTTTTTATCATATCAACATTTTGAGGTCGTATCTTATTACTTTCACTTATCTAGATTTGTACTGAAATTATACTTTCAAGCGAGAAGTCTGGGGTTCGAATCCCCATACCTCCAAACATTTTGTTCAGTAGCATTTTGCATGTGCAGCTATAACAAATTTGAGCTGCCTTCGTCACTGATCAGCTTTTTATCATATCAACATTTTGAGGTCGTATCTTATTACTTTCACTTATCTAGATTTGTACTGAAATTATACTTTCAAGTAAGTGCTCGTGTGGGGGTATAGCTCAGGGGTAGAGCGCTCGCTTTGCATGCGAGAAGTCTGGGGTTCGAATCCCCATACCTCCAAATATTTTGTTCAGATGTAGCATTTTGCATGTGCAGCTATAACAAATTTGAGCTGCCTTCGTCACTGATCAGCTTTTTATCATATCAACATTTTGAGGTCGTATCTTATTACTTTCACTTATCTAGATTTGTACTGAAATTATACTTTCAAGTAAGTGCTCGTGTGGGGTATAGCTCAGGGGTAGAGCGCTCGCTTTGCATGCGAGAAGTCTGGGGTTCGAATCCCCATACCTCCAAATATTTTGTTCAGATGTAGCATTTTGCATGTGCAGCTATAACAAATTTGAGCTGCCTTCGTCACTGATCAGCTTTTTATCATATCAACATTTTGAGGTCGTATCTTATTACTTTCACTTATCTAGATTTGTACTGAAATTATACTTTCAAGTAAGTGCTCGTGTGGGGGTATAGCTCAGGGGTAGAGCGCTCGCTTTGCATGCGAGAAGTCTGGGGTTCGAATCCCCATACCTCCAAATATTTTGTTCAGATGTAGCATTTTGCATGTGCAGCTATAACAAATTTGAGCTGCCTTCGTCACTGATCAGCTTTTTATCATATCAACATTTTGAGGTCGTATCTTATTACTTTCACTTATCTAGATTTGTACTGAAATTATACTTTCAAGCGAGAAGTCTGGGGTTCGAATCCCCATACCTCCAAACATTTTGTTCAGTAGCATTTTGCATGTGCAGCTATAACAAATTTGAGCTGCCTTCGTCACTGATCAGCTTTTTATCATATCAACATTTTGAGGTCGTATCTTATTACTTTCACTTATCTAGATTTGTACTGAAATTATACTTTCAAGCGAGAAGTCTGGGGTTCGAATCCCCATACCTCCAAACATTTTGTTCAGTAGCATTTTGCATGTGCAGCTATAACAAATTTGAGCTGCCTTCGTCACTGATCAGCTTTTTATCATATCAACATTTTGAGGTCGTATCTTATTACTTTCACTTATCTAGATTTGTACTGAAATTATACTTTCAAGTAAGTGCTCGTGTGGGGGTATAGCTCAGGGGTAGAGCGCTCGCTTTGCATGCGAGAAGTCTGGGGTTCGAATCCCCATACCTCCAAATATTTTGTTCAGATGTAGCATTTTGCATGTGCAGCTATAACAAATTTGAGCTGCCTTCGTCACTGATCAGCTTTTTATCATATCAACATTTTGAGGTCGTATCTTATTACTTTCACTTATCTAGATTTGTACTGAAATTATACTTTCAAGCGAGAAGTCTGGGGTTCGAATCCCCATACCTCCAAACATTTTGTTCAGTAGCATTTTGCATGTGCAGCTATAACAAATTTGAGCTGCCTTCGTCACTGATCAGCTTTTTATCATATCAACATTTTGAGGTCGTATCTTATTACTTTCACTTATCTAGATTTGTACTGAAATTATACTTTCAAGTAAGTGCTCGTGTGGGGGTATAGCTCAGGGGTAGAGCGCTCGCTTTGCATGCGAGAAGTCTGGGGTTCGAATCCCCATACCTCCAAATATTTTGTTCAGATGTAGCATTTTGCATGTGCAGCTATAACAAATTTGAGCTGCCTTCGTCACTGATCAGCTTTTTATCATATCAACATTTTGAGGTCGTATCTTATTACTTTCAATTATCTAGATTTGTACTGAAATTATACTTTCAAGTAAGTGCTCGTGTGGGGTATAGCTCAGGGGTAGAGCGCTCGCTTTGCATGCGAGAAGTCTGGGGTTCGAATCCCCATACCTCCAAATATTTTGTTCAGATGTAGCATTTTGCATGTGCAGCTATAACAAATTTGAGCTGCCTTCGTCACTGATCAGCTTTTTATCATATCAACATTTTGAGGTCGTATCTTATTACTTTCACTTATCTAGATTTGTACTGAAATTATACTTTCAAGTAAGTGCTCGTGTGGGGGTATAGCTCAGGGGTAGAGCGCTCGCTTTGCATGCGAGAAGTCTGGGGTTCGAATCCCCATACCTCCAAATATTTTGTTCAGATGTAGCATTTTGCATGTGCAGCTATAACAAATTTGAGCTGCCTTCGTCACTGATCAGCTTTTTATCATATCAACATTTTGAGGTCGTATCTTATTACTTTCACTTATCTAGATTTGTACTGAAATTATACTTTCAAGCGAGAAGTCTGGGGTTCGAATCCCCATACCTCCAAACATTTTGTTCAGTAGCATTTTGCATGTGCAGCTATAACAAATTTGAGCTGCCTTCGTCACTGATCAGCTTTTTATCATATCAACATTTTGAGGTCGTATCTTATTACTTTCACTTATCTAGATTTGTACTGAAATTATACTTTCAAGTAAGTGCTCGTGTGGGGGTATAGCTCAGGGGTAGAGCGCTCGCTTTGCATGCGAGAAGTCTGGGGTTCGAATCCCCATACCTCCAAATATTTTGTTCAGATGTAGCATTTTGCATGTGCAGCTATAACAAATTTGAGCTGCCTTCGTCACTGATCAGCTTTTTATCATATCAACATTTTGAGGTCGTATCTTATTACTTTCAATTATCTAGATTTGTACTGAAATTATACTTTCAAGTAAGTGCTCGTGTGGGGTATAGCTCAGGGGTAGAGCGCTCGCTTTGCATGCGAGAAGTCTGGGGTTCGAATCCCCATACCTCCAAATATTTTGTTCAGATGTAGCATTTTGCATGTGCAGCTATAACAAATTTGAGCTGCCTTCGTCACTGATCAGCTTTTTATCATATCAACATTTTGAGGTCGTATCTTATTACTTTCACTTATCTAGATTTGTACTGAAATTATACTTTCAAGTAAGTGCTCGTGTGGGGGTATAGCTCAGGGGTAGAGCGCTCGCTTTGCATGCGAGAAGTCTGGGGTTCGAATCCCCATACCTCCAAATATTTTGTTCAGATAGCATTTTGCATGTGCAGCTATAACAAATTTGAGCTGCCTTCGTCACTGATCAGCTTTTTATCATATCAACATTTTGAGGTCGTATCTTATTACTTTCACTTATCTAGATTTGTACTGAAATTATACTTTCAAGTAAGTGCTCGTGTGGGGGTATAGCTCAGGGGTAGAGCGCTCGCTTTGCATGCGAGAAGTCTGGGGTTCGAATCCCCATACCTCCAAATATTTTGTTCAGATGTAGCATTTTGCATGTGCAGCTATAACAAATTTGAGCTGCCTTCGTCACTGATCAGCTTTTTATCATATCAACATTTTGAGGTCGTATCTTATTACTTTCACTTATCTAGATTTGTACTGAAATTATACTTTCAAGTAAGTGCTCGTGTGGGGGTATAGCTCAGGGGTAGAGCGCTCGCTTTGCATGCGAGAAGTCTGGGGTTCGAATCCCCATACCTCCAAATATTTTGTTCAGATGTAGCATTTTGCATGTGCAGCTATAACAAATTTGAGCTGCCTTCGTCACTGATCAGCTTTTTATCATATCAACATTTTGAGGTCGTATCTTATTACTTTCACTTATCTAGATTTGTACTGAAATTATACTTTCAAGTAAGTGCTCGTGTGGGGTATAGCTCAGGGGTAGAGCGCTCGCTTTGCATGCGAGAAGTCTGGGGTTCGAATCCCCATACCTCCAAATATTTTGTTCAGATGTAGCATTTTGCATGTGCAGCTATAACAAATTTGAGCTGCCTTCGTCACTGATCAGCTTTTTATCATATCAACATTTTGAGGTCGTATCTTATTACTTTCACTTATCTAGATTTGTACTGAAATTATACTTTCAAGTAAGTGCTCGTGTGGGGTATAGCTCAGGGGTAGAGCGCTCGCTTTGCATGCGAGAAGTCTGGGGTTCGAATCCCCATACCTCCAAATATTTTGTTCAGATGTAGCATTTTGCATGTGCAGCTATAACAAATTTGAGCTGCCTTCGTCACTGATCAGCTTTTTATCATATCAACATTTTGAGGTCGTATCTTATTACTTTCACTTATCTAGATTTGTACTGAAATTATACTTTCAAGTAAGTGCTCGTGTGGGGGTATAGCTCAGGGGTAGAGCGCTCGCTTTGCATGCGAGAAGTCTGGGGTTCGAATCCCCATACCTCCAAATATTTTGTTCAGATGTAGCATTTTGCATGTGCAGCTATAACAAATTTGAGCTGCCTTCGTCACTGATCAGCTTTTTATCATATCAACATTTTGAGGTCGTATCTTATTACTTTCACTTATCTAGATTTGTACTGAAATTATACTTTCAAGTAAGTGCTCGTGTGGGGGTATAGCTCAGGGGTAGAGCGCTCGCTTTGCATGCGAGAAGTCTGGGGTTCGAATCCCCATACCTCCAAATATTTTGTTCAGATGTAGCATTTTGCATGTGCAGCTATAACAAATTTGAGCTGCCTTCGTCACTGATCAGCTTTTTATCATATCAACATTTTGAGGTCGTATCTTATTACTTTCACTTATCTAGATTTGTACTGAAATTATACTTTCAAGCGAGAAGTCTGGGGTTCGAATCCCCATACCTCCAAACATTTTGTTCAGTAGCATTTTGCATGTGCAGCTATAACAAATTTGAGCTGCCTTCGTCACTGATCAGCTTTTTATCATATCAACATTTTGAGGTCGTATCTTATTACTTTCACTTATCTAGATTTGTACTGAAATTATACTTTCAAGTAAGTGCTCGTGTGGGGTATAGCTCAGGGGTAGAGCGCTCGCTTTGCATGCGAGAAGTCTGGGGTTCGAATCCCCATACCTCCAAATATTTTGTTCAGATGTAGCATTTTGCATGTGCAGCTATAACAAATTTGAGCTGCCTTCGTCACTGATCAGCTTTTTATCATATCAACATTTTGAGGTCGTATCTTATTACTTTCACTTATCTAGATTTGTACTGAAATTATACTTTCAAGTAAGTGCTCGTGTGGGGGTATAGCTCAGGGGTAGAGCGCTCGCTTTGCATGCGAGAAGTCTGGGGTTCGAATCCCCATACCTCCAAATATTTTGTTCAGATGTAGCATTTTGCATGTGCAGCTATAACAAATTTGAGCTGCCTTCGTCACTGATCAGCTTTTTATCATATCAACATTTTGAGGTCGTATCTTATTACTTTCACTTATCTAGATTTGTACTGAAATTATACTTTCAAGTAAGTGCTCGTGTGGGGGTATAGCTCAGGGGTAGAGCGCTCGCTTTGCATGCGAGAAGTCTGGGGTTCGAATCCCCATACCTCCAAATATTTTGTTCAGATGTAGCATTTTGCATGTGCAGCTATAACAAATTTGAGCTGCCTTCGTCACTGATCAGCTTTTTATCATATCAACATTTTGAGGTCGTATCTTATTACTTTCACTTATCTAGATTTGTACTGAAATTATACTTTCAAGTAAGTGCTCGTGTGGGGGTATAGCTCAGGGGTAGAGCGCTCGCTTTGCATGCGAGAAGTCTGGGGTTCGAATCCCCATACCTCCAAATATTTTGTTCAGATGTAGCATTTTGCATGTGCAGCTATAACAAATTTGAGCTGCCTTCGTCACTGATCAGCTTTTTATCATATCAACATTTTGAGGTCGTATCTTATTACTTTCACTTATCTAGATTTGTACTGAAATTATACTTTCAAGTAAGTGCTCGTGTGGGGGTATAGCTCAGGGGTAGAGCGCTCGCTTTGCATGCGAGAAGTCTGGGGTTCGAATCCCCATACCTCCAAATATTTTGTTCAGATGTAGCATTTTGCATGTGCAGCTATAACAAATTTGAGCTGCCTTCGTCACTGATCAGCTTTTTATCATATCAACATTTTGAGGTCGTATCTTATTACTTTCACTTATCTAGATTTGTACTGAAATTATACTTTCAAGTAAGTGCTCGTGTGGGGGTATAGCTCAGGGGTAGAGCGCTCGCTTTGCATGCGAGAAGTCTGGGGTTCGAATCCCCATACCTCCAAATATTTTGTTCAGATGTAGCATTTTGCATGTGCAGCTATAACAAATTTGAGCTGCCTTCGTCACTGATCAGCTTTTTATCATATCAACATTTTGAGGTCGTATCTTATTACTTTCACTTATCTAGATTTGTACTGAAATTATACTTTCTAGCGAGAAGTCTGGGGTTCGAATCCCCATACCTCCAAACATTTTGTTCAGTAGCATTTTGCATGTGCAGCTATAACAAATTTGAGCTGCCTTCGTCACTGATCAGCTTTTTATCATATCAACATTTTGAGGTCGTATCTTATTACTTTCACTTATCTAGATTTGTACTGAAATTATACTTTCAAGCGAGAAGTCTGGGGTTCGAATCCCCATACCTCCAAATATTTTGTTCAGTAGCATTTTGCATGTGCAGCTATAACAAATTTGAGCTGCCTTCGTCACTGATCAGCTTTTTATCATATCAACATTTTGAGGTCGTATCTTATTACTTTCACTTATCTAGATTTGTACTGAAATTATACTTTCAAGCGAGAAGTCTGGGGTTCGAATCCCCATACCTCCAAATATTTTGTTCAGTAGCATTTTGCATGTGCAGCTATAACAAATTTGAGCTGCCTTCGTCACTGATCAGCTTTTTATCATATCAACATTTTGAGGTCGTATCTTATTACTTTCACTTATCTAGATTTGTACTGAAATTATACTTTCAAGTAAGTGCTCGTGTGGGGGTATAGCTCAGGGGTAGAGCGCTCGCTTTGCATGCGAGAAGTCTGGGGTTCGAATCCCCATACCTCCAAATATTTTGTTCAGATGTAGCATTTTGCATGTGCAGCTATAACAAATTTGAGCTGCCTTCGTCACTGATCAGCTTTTTATCATATCAACATTTTGAGGTCGTATCTTATTACTTTCACTTATCTAGATTTGTACTGAAATTATACTTTCAAGTAAGTGCTCGTGTGGGGGTATAGCTCAGGGGTAGAGCGCTCGCTTTGCATGCGAGAAGTCTGGGGTTCGAATCCCCATACCTCCAAATATTTTGTTCAGATGTAGCATTTTGCATGTGCAGCTATAACAAATTTGAGCTGCCTTCGTCACTGATCAGCTTTTTATCATATCAACATTTTGAGGTCGTATCTTATTACTTTCACTTATCTAGATTTGTACTGAAATTATACTTTCAAGTAAGTGCTCGTGTGGGGGTATAGCTCAGGGGTAGAGCGCTCGCTTTGCATGCGAGAAGTCTGGGGTTCGAATCCCCATACCTCCAAATATTTTGTTCAGATGTAGCATTTTGCATGTGCAGCTATAACAAATTTGAGCTGCCTTCGTCACTGATCAGCTTTTTATCATATCAACATTTTGAGGTCGTATCTTATTACTTTCACTTATCTAGATTTGTACTGAAATTATACTTTCAAGTAAGTGCTCGTGTGGGGGTATAGCTCAGGGGTAGAGCGCTCGCTTTGCATGCGAGAAGTCTGGGGTTCGAATCCCCATACCTCCAAATATTTTGTTCAGATGTAGCATTTTGCATGTGCAGCTATAACAAATTTGAGCTGCCTTCGTCACTGATCAGCTTTTTATCATATCAACATTTTGAGGTCGTATCTTATTACTTTCACTTATCTAGATTTGTACTGAAATTATACTTTCAAGTAAGTGCTCGTGTGGGGGTATAGCTCAGGGGTAGAGCGCTCGCTTTGCATGCGAGAAGTCTGGGGTTCGAATCCCCATACCTCCAAATATTTTGTTCAGATGTAGCATTTTGCATGTGCAGCTATAACAAATTTGAGCTGCCTTCGTCACTGATCAGCTTTTTATCATATCAACATTTTGAGGTCGTATCTTATTACTTTCACTTATCTAGATTTGTACTGAAATTATACTTTCAAGCGAGAAGTCTGGGGTTCGAATCCCCATACCTCCAAACATTTTGTTCAGTAGCATTTTGCATGTGCAGCTATAACAAATTTGAGCTGCCTTCGTCACTGATCAGCTTTTTATCATATCAACATTTTGAGGTCGTATCTTATTACTTTCACTTATCTAGATTTGTACTGAAATTATACTTTCAAGTAAGTGCTCGTGTGGGGGTATAGCTCAGGGGTAGAGCGCTCGCTTTGCATGCGAGAAGTCTGGGGTTCGAATCCCCATACCTCCAAATATTTTGTTCAGATGTAGCATTTTGCATGTGCAGCTATAACAAATTTGAGCTGCCTTCGTCACTGATCAGCTTTTTATCATATCAACATTTTGAGGTCGTATCTTATTACTTTCACTTATCTAGATTTGTACTGAAATTATACTTTCAAGTAAGTGCTCGTGTGGGGTATAGCTCAGGGGTAGAGCGCTCGCTTTGCATGCGAGAAGTCTGGGGTTCGAATCCCCATACCTCCAAATATTTTGTTCAGATGTAGCATTTTGCATGTGCAGCTATAACAAATTTGAGCTGCCTTCGTCACTGATCAGCTTTTTATCATATCAACATTTTGAGGTCGTATCTTATTACTTTCACTTATCTAGATTTGTACTGAAATTATACTTTCAAGTAAGTGCTCGTGTGGGGTATAGCTCAGGGGTAGAGCGCTCGCTTTGCATGCGAGAAGTCTGGGGTTCGAATCCCCATACCTCCAAATATTTTGTTCAGATAGCATTTTGCATGTGCAGCTATAACAAATTTGAGCTGCCTTCGTCACTGATCAGCTTTTTATCATATCAACATTTTGAGGTCGTATCTTATTACTTTCACTTATCTAGATTTGTACTGAAATTATACTTTCAAGTAAGTGCTCGTGTGGGGGTATAGCTCAGGGGTAGAGCGCTCGCTTTGCATGCGAGAAGTCTGGGGTTCGAATCCCCATACCTCCAAATATTTTGTTCAGATGTAGCATTTTGCATGTGCAGCTATAACAAATTTGAGCTGCCTTCGTCACTGATCAGCTTTTTATCATATCAACATTTTGAGGTCGTATCTTATTACTTTCACTTATCTAGATTTGTACTGAAATTATACTTTCAAGTAAGTGCTCGTGTGGGGGTATAGCTCAGGGGTAGAGCGCTCGCTTTGCATGCGAGAAGTCTGGGGTTCGAATCCCCATACCTCCAAATATTTTGTTCAGATGTAGCATTTTGCATGTGCAGCTATAACAAATTTGAGCTGCCTTCGTCACTGATCAGCTTTTTATCATATCAACATTTTGAGGTCGTATCTTATTACTTTCACTTATCTAGATTTGTACTGAAATTATACTTTCAAGTAAGTGCTCGTGTGGGGTATAGCTCAGGGGTAGAGCGCTCGCTTTGCATGCGAGAAGTCTGGGGTTCGAATCCCCATACCTCCAAATATTTTGTTCAGATGTAGCATTTTGCATGTGCAGCTATAACAAATTTGAGCTGCCTTCGTCACTGATCAGCTTTTTATCATATCAACATTTTGAGGTCGTATCTTATTACTTTCACTTATCTAGATTTGTACTGAAATTATACTTTCAAGTAAGTGCTCGTGTGGGGGTATAGCTCAGGGGTAGAGCGCTCGCTTTGCATGCGAGAAGTCTGGGGTTCGAATCCCCATACCTCCAAATATTTTGTTCAGATGTAGCATTTTGCATGTGCAGCTATAACAAATTTGAGCTGCCTTCGTCACTGATCAGCTTTTTATCATATCAACATTTTGAGGTCGTATCTTATTACTTTCACTTATCTAGATTTGTACTGAAATTATACTTTCAAGTAAGTGCTCGTGTGGGGGTATAGCTCAGGGGTAGAGCGCTCGCTTTGCATGCGAGAAGTCTGGGGTTCGAATCCCCATACCTCCAAATATTTTGTTCAGATGTAGCATTTTGCATGTGCAGCTATAACAAATTTGAGCTGCCTTCGTCACTGATCAGCTTTTTATCATATCAACATTTTGAGGTCGTATCTTATTACTTTCACTTATCTAGATTTGTACTGAAATTATACTTTCAAGCGAGAAGTCTGGGGTTCGAATCCCCATACCTCCAAATATTTTGTTCAGTAGCATTTTGCATGTGCAGCTATAACAAATTTGAGCTGCCTTCGTCACTGATCAGCTTTTTATCATATCAACATTTTGAGGTCGTATCTTATTACTTTCACTTATCTAGATTTGTACTGAAATTATACTTTCAAGTAAGTGCTCGTGTGGGGGTATAGCTCAGGGGTAGAGCGCTCGCTTTGCATGCGAGAAGTCTGGGGTTCGAATCCCCATACCTCCAAATATTTTGTTCAGATGTAGCATTTTGCATGTGCAGCTATAACAAATTTGAGCTGCCTTCGTCACTGATCAGCTTTTTATCATATCAACATTTTGAGGTCGTATCTTATTACTTTCACTTATCTAGATTTGTACTGAAATTATACTTTCAAGCGAGAAGTCTGGGGTTCGAATCCCCATACCTCCAAATATTTTGTTCAGTAGCATTTTGCATGTGCAGCTATAACAAATTTGAGCTGCCTTCGTCACTGATCAGCTTTTTATCATATCAACATTTTGAGGTCGTATCTTATTACTTTCACTTATCTAGATTTGTACTGAAATTATACTTTCAAGTAAGTGCTCGTGTGGGGGTATAGCTCAGGGGTAGAGCGCTCGCTTTGCATGCGAGAAGTCTGGGGTTCGAATCCCCATACCTCCAAATATTTTGTTCAGATGTAGCATTTTGCATGTGCAGCTATAACAAATTTGAGCTGCCTTCGTCACTGATCAGCTTTTTATCATATCAACATTTTGAGGTCGTATCTTATTACTTTCACTTATCTAGATTTGTACTGAAATTATACTTTCAAGCGAGAAGTCTGGGGTTCGAATCCCCATACCTCCAAATATTTTGTTCAGTAGCATTTTGCATGTGCAGCTATAACAAATTTGAGCTGCCTTCGTCACTGATCAGCTTTTTATCATATCAACATTTTGAGGTCGTATCTTATTACTTTCACTTATCTAGATTTGTACTGAAATTATACTTTCAAGCGAGAAGTCTGGGGTTCGAATCCCCATACCTCCAAACATTTTGTTCAGTAGCATTTTGCATGTGCAGCTATAACAAATTTGAGCTGCCTTCGTCACTGATCAGCTTTTTATCATATCAACATTTTGAGGTCGTATCTTATTACTTTCACTTATCTAGATTTGTACTGAAATTATACTTTCAAGCGAGAAGTCTGGGGTTCGAATCCCCATACCTCCAAATATTTTGTTCAGTAGCATTTTGCATGTGCAGCTATAACAAATTTGAGCTGCCTTCGTCACTGATCAGCTTTTTATCATATCAACATTTTGAGGTCGTATCTTATTACTTTCACTTATCTAGATTTGTACTGAAATTATACTTTCAAGTAAGTGCTCGTGTGGGGGTATAGCTCAGGGGTAGAGCGCTCGCTTTGCATGCGAGAAGTCTGGGGTTCGAATCCCCATACCTCCAAATATTTTGTTCAGATGTAGCATTTTGCATGTGCAGCTATAACAAATTTGAGCTGCCTTCGTCACTGATCAGCTTTTTATCATATCAACATTTTGAGGTCGTATCTTATTACTTTCACTTATCTAGATTTGTACTGAAATTATACTTTCAAGCGAGAAGTCTGGGGTTCGAATCCCCATACCTCCAAATATTTTGTTCAGTAGCATTTTGCATGTGCAGCTATAACAAATTTGAGCTGCCTTCGTCACTGATCAGCTTTTTATCATATCAACATTTTGAGGTCGTATCTTATTACTTTCACTTATCTAGATTTGTACTGAAATTATACTTTCAAGTAAGTGCTCGTGTGGGGGTATAGCTCAGGGGTAGAGCGCTCGCTTTGCATGCGAGAAGTCTGGGGTTCGAATCCCCATACCTCCAAATATTTTGTTCAGATGTAGCATTTTGCATGTGCAGCTATAACAAATTTGAGCTGCCTTCGTCACTGATCAGCTTTTTATCATATCAACATTTTGAGGTCGTATCTTATTACTTTCAATTATCTAGATTTGTACTGAAATTATACTTTCAAGTAAGTGCTCGTGTGGGGTATAGCTCAGGGGTAGAGCGCTCGCTTTGCATGCGAGAAGTCTGGGGTTCGAATCCCCATACCTCCAAATATTTTGTTCAGATGTAGCATTTTGCATGTGCAGCTATAACAAATTTGAGCTGCCTTCGTCACTGATCAGCTTTTTATCATATCAACATTTTGAGGTCGTATCTTATTACTTTCACTTATCTAGATTTGTACTGAAATTATACTTTCAAGTAAGTGCTCGTGTGGGGGTATAGCTCAGGGGTAGAGCGCTCGCTTTGCATGCGAGAAGTCTGGGGTTCGAATCCCCATACCTCCAAATATTTTGTTCAGATGTAGCATTTTGCATGTGCAGCTATAACAAATTTGAGCTGCCTTCGTCACTGATCAGCTTTTTATCATATCAACATTTTGAGGTCGTATCTTATTACTTTCACTTATCTAGATTTGTACTGAAATTATACTTTCAAGCGAGAAGTCTGGGGTTCGAATCCCCATACCTCCAAACATTTTGTTCAGTAGCATTTTGCATGTGCAGCTATAACAAATTTGAGCTGCCTTCGTCACTGATCAGCTTTTTATCATATCAACATTTTGAGGTCGTATCTTATTACTTTCACTTATCTAGATTTGTACTGAAATTATACTTTCAAGTAAGTGCTCGTGTGGGGGTATAGCTCAGGGGTAGAGCGCTCGCTTTGCATGCGAGAAGTCTGGGGTTCGAATCCCCATACCTCCAAATATTTTGTTCAGATGTAGCATTTTGCATGTGCAGCTATAACAAATTTGAGCTGCCTTCGTCACTGATCAGCTTTTTATCATATCAACATTTTGAGGTCGTATCTTATTACTTTCAATTATCTAGATTTGTACTGAAATTATACTTTCAAGTAAGTGCTCGTGTGGGGTATAGCTCAGGGGTAGAGCGCTCGCTTTGCATGCGAGAAGTCTGGGGTTCGAATCCCCATACCTCCAAATATTTTGTTCAGATGTAGCATTTTGCATGTGCAGCTATAACAAATTTGAGCTGCCTTCGTCACTGATCAGCTTTTTATCATATCAACATTTTGAGGTCGTATCTTATTACTTTCACTTATCTAGATTTGTACTGAAATTATACTTTCAAGTAAGTGCTCGTGTGGGGGTATAGCTCAGGGGTAGAGCGCTCGCTTTGCATGCGAGAAGTCTGGGGTTCGAATCCCCATACCTCCAAATATTTTGTTCAGATGTAGCATTTTGCATGTGCAGCTATAACAAATTTGAGCTGCCTTCGTCACTGATCAGCTTTTTATCATATCAACATTTTGAGGTCGTATCTTATTACTTTCACTTATCTAGATTTGTACTGAAATTATACTTTCAAGTAAGTGCTCGTGTGGGGGTATAGCTCAGGGGTAGAGCGCTCGCTTTGCATGCGAGAAGTCTGGGGTTCGAATCCCCATACCTCCAAATATTTTGTTCAGATGTAGCATTTTGCATGTGCAGCTATAACAAATTTGAGCTGCCTTCGTCACTGATCAGCTTTTTATCATATCAACATTTTGAGGTCGTATCTTATTACTTTCACTTATCTAGATTTGTACTGAAATTATACTTTCAAGCGAGAAGTCTGGGGTTCGAATCCCCATACCTCCAAACATTTTGTTCAGTAGCATTTTGCATGTGCAGCTATAACAAATTTGAGCTGCCTTCGTCACTGATCAGCTTTTTATCATATCAACATTTTGAGGTCGTATCTTATTACTTTCACTTATCTAGATTTGTACTGAAATTATACTTTCAAGTAAGTGCTCGTGTGGGGGTATAGCTCAGGGGTAGAGCGCTCGCTTTGCATGCGAGAAGTCTGGGGTTCGAATCCCCATACCTCCAAATATTTTGTTCAGATGTAGCATTTTGCATGTGCAGCTATAACAAATTTGAGCTGCCTTCGTCACTGATCAGCTTTTTATCATATCAACATTTTGAGGTCGTATCTTATTACTTTCACTTATCTAGATTTGTACTGAAATTATACTTTCAAGTAAGTGCTCGTGTGGGGTATAGCTCAGGGGTAGAGCGCTCGCTTTGCATGCGAGAAGTCTGGGGTTCGAATCCCCATACCTCCAAATATTTTGTTCAGATGTAGCATTTTGCATGTGCAGCTATAACAAATTTGAGCTGCCTTCGTCACTGATCAGCTTTTTATCATATCAACATTTTGAGGTCGTATCTTATTACTTTCACTTATCTAGATTTGTACTGAAATTATACTTTCAAGTAAGTGCTCGTGTGGGGGTATAGCTCAGGGGTAGAGCGCTCGCTTTGCATGCGAGAAGTCTGGGGTTCGAATCCCCATACCTCCAAATATTTTGTTCAGATGTAGCATTTTGCATGTGCAGCTATAACAAATTTGAGCTGCCTTCGTCACTGATCAGCTTTTTATCATATCAACATTTTGAGGTCGTATCTTATTACTTTCACTTATCTAGATTTGTACTGAAATTATACTTTCAAGTAAGTGCTCGTGTGGGGGTATAGCTCAGGGGTAGAGCGCTCGCTTTGCATGCGAGAAGTCTGGGGTTCGAATCCCCATACCTCCAAATATTTTGTTCAGATGTAGCATTTTGCATGTGCAGCTATAACAAATTTGAGCTGCCTTCGTCACTGATCAGCTTTTTATCATATCAACATTTTGAGGTCGTATCTTATTACTTTCACTTATCTAGATTTGTACTGAAATTATACTTTCAAGTAAGTGCTCGTGTGGGGGTATAGCTCAGGGGTAGAGCGCTCGCTTTGCATGCGAGAAGTCTGGGGTTCGAATCCCCATACCTCCAAATATTTTGTTCAGATGTAGCATTTTGCATGTGCAGCTATAACAAATTTGAGCTGCCTTCGTCACTGATCAGCTTTTTATCATATCAACATTTTGAGGTCGTATCTTATTACTTTCACTTATCTAGATTTGTACTGAAATTATACTTTCAAGTAAGTGCTCGTGTGGGGTATAGCTCAGGGGTAGAGCGCTCGCTTTGCATGCGAGAAGTCTGGGGTTCGAATCCCCATACCTCCAAATATTTTGTTCAGATGTAGCATTTTGCATGTGCAGCTATAACAAATTTGAGCTGCCTTCGTCACTGATCAGCTTTTTATCATATCAACATTTTGAGGTCGTATCTTATTACTTTCACTTATCTAGATTTGTACTGAAATTATACTTTCAAGTAAGTGCTCGTGTGGGGGTATAGCTCAGGGGTAGAGCGCTCGCTTTGCATGCGAGAAGTCTGGGGTTCGAATCCCCATACCTCCAAATATTTTGTTCAGATGTAGCATTTTGCATGTGCAGCTATAACAAATTTGAGCTGCCTTCGTCACTGATCAGCTTTTTATCATATCAACATTTTGAGGTCGTATCTTATTACTTTCACTTATCTAGATTTGTACTGAAATTATACTTTCAAGTAAGTGCTCGTGTGGGGGTATAGCTCAGGGGTAGAGCGCTCGCTTTGCATGCGAGAAGTCTGGGGTTCGAATCCCCATACCTCCAAATATTTTGTTCAGATGTAGCATTTTGCATGTGCAGCTATAACAAATTTGAGCTGCCTTCGTCACTGATCAGCTTTTTATCATATCAACATTTTGAGGTCGTATCTTATTACTTTCACTTATCTAGATTTGTACTGAAATTATACTTTCAAGTAAGTGCTCGTGTGGGGGTATAGCTCAGGGGTAGAGCGCTCGCTTTGCATGCGAGAAGTCTGGGGTTCGAATCCCCATACCTCCAAATATTTTGTTCAGATGTAGCATTTTGCATGTGCAGCTATAACAAATTTGAGCTGCCTTCGTCACTGATCAGCTTTTTATCATATCAACATTTTGAGGTCGTATCTTATTACTTTCACTTATCTAGATTTGTACTGAAATTATACTTTCAAGCGAGAAGTCTGGGGTTCGAATCCCCATACCTCCAAATATTTTGTTCAGTAGCATTTTGCATGTGCAGCTATAACAAATTTGAGCTGCCTTCGTCACTGATCAGCTTTTTATCATATCAACATTTTGAGGTCGTATCTTATTACTTTCACTTATCTAGATTTGTACTGAAATTATACTTTCAAGTAAGTGCTCGTGTGGGGGTATAGCTCAGGGGTAGAGCGCTCGCTTTGCATGCGAGAAGTCTGGGGTTCGAATCCCCATACCTCCAAATATTTTGTTCAGATGTAGCATTTTGCATGTGCAGCTATAACAAATTTGAGCTGCCTTCGTCACTGATCAGCTTTTTATCATATCAACATTTTGAGGTCGTATCTTATTACTTTCACTTATCTAGATTTGTACTGAAATTATACTTTCTAGCGAGAAGTCTGGGGTTCGAATCCCCATACCTCCAAATATTTTGTTCAGATAGCATTTTGCATGTGCAGCTATAACAAATTTGAGCTGCCTTCGTCACTGATCAGCTTTTTATCATATCAACATTTTGAGGTCGTATCTTATTACTTTCACTTATCTAGATTTGTACTGAAATTATACTTTCAAGCGAGAAGTCTGGGGTTCGAATCCCCATACCTCCAAACATTTTGTTCAGTAGCATTTTGCATGTGCAGCTATAACAAATTTGAGCTGCCTTCGTCACTGATCAGCTTTTTATCATATCAACATTTTGAGGTCGTATCTTATTACTTTCACTTATCTAGATTTGTACTGAAATTATACTTTCAAGCGAGAAGTCTGGGGTTCGAATCCCCATACCTCCAAATATTTTGTTCAGTAGCATTTTGCATGTGCAGCTATAACAAATTTGAGCTGCCTTCGTCACTGATCAGCTTTTTATCATATCAACATTTTGAGGTCGTATCTTATTACTTTCACTTATCTAGATTTGTACTGAAATTATACTTTCAAGTAAGTGCTCGTGTGGGGGTATAGCTCAGGGGTAGAGCGCTCGCTTTGCATGCGAGAAGTCTGGGGTTCGAATCCCCATACCTCCAAATATTTTGTTCAGATGTAGCATTTTGCATGTGCAGCTATAACAAATTTGAGCTGCCTTCGTCACTGATCAGCTTTTTATCATATCAACATTTTGAGGTCGTATCTTATTACTTTCACTTATCTAGATTTGTACTGAAATTATACTTTCAAGCGAGAAGTCTGGGGTTCGAATCCCCATACCTCCAAACATTTTGTTCAGTAGCATTTTGCATGTGCAGCTATAACAAATTTGAGCTGCCTTCGTCACTGATCAGCTTTTTATCATATCAACATTTTGAGGTCGTATCTTATTACTTTCACTTATCTAGATTTGTACTGAAATTATACTTTCAAGTAAGTGCTCGTGTGGGGGTATAGCTCAGGGGTAGAGCGCTCGCTTTGCATGCGAGAAGTCTGGGGTTCGAATCCCCATACCTCCAAATATTTTGTTCAGATGTAGCATTTTGCATGTGCAGCTATAACAAATTTGAGCTGCCTTCGTCACTGATCAGCTTTTTATCATATCAACATTTTGAGGTCGTATCTTATTACTTTCACTTATCTAGATTTGTACTGAAATTATACTTTCAAGTAAGTGCTCGTGTGGGGGTATAGCTCAGGGGTAGAGCGCTCGCTTTGCATGCGAGAAGTCTGGGGTTCGAATCCCCATACCTCCAAATATTTTGTTCAGATGTAGCATTTTGCATGTGCAGCTATAACAAATTTGAGCTGCCTTCGTCACTGATCAGCTTTTTATCATATCAACATTTTGAGGTCGTATCTTATTACTTTCACTTATCTAGATTTGTACTGAAATTATACTTTCAAGCGAGAAGTCTGGGGTTCGAATCCCCATACCTCCAAACATTTTGTTCAGTAGCATTTTGCATGTGCAGCTATAACAAATTTGAGCTGCCTTCGTCACTGATCAGCTTTTTATCATATCAACATTTTGAGGTCGTATCTTATTACTTTCACTTATCTAGATTTGTACTGAAATTATACTTTCAAGTAAGTGCTCGTGTGGGGGTATAGCTCAGGGGTAGAGCGCTCGCTTTGCATGCGAGAAGTCTGGGGTTCGAATCCCCATACCTCCAAATATTTTGTTCAGATGTAGCATTTTGCATGTGCAGCTATAACAAATTTGAGCTGCCTTCGTCACTGATCAGCTTTTTATCATATCAACATTTTGAGGTCGTATCTTATTACTTTCACTTATCTAGATTTGTACTGAAATTATACTTTCAAGTAAGTGCTCGTGTGGGGGTATAGCTCAGGGGTAGAGCGCTCGCTTTGCATGCGAGAAGTCTGGGGTTCGAATCCCCATACCTCCAAATATTTTGTTCAGATGTAGCATTTTGCATGTGCAGCTATAACAAATTTGAGCTGCCTTCGTCACTGATCAGCTTTTTATCATATCAACATTTTGAGGTCGTATCTTATTACTTTCACTTATCTAGATTTGTACTGAAATTATACTTTCAAGTAAGTGCTCGTGTGGGGGTATAGCTCAGGGGTAGAGCGCTCGCTTTGCATGCGAGAAGTCTGGGGTTCGAATCCCCATACCTCCAAATATTTTGTTCAGATGTAGCATTTTGCATGTGCAGCTATAACAAATTTGAGCTGCCTTCGTCACTGATCAGCTTTTTATCATATCAACATTTTGAGGTCGTATCTTATTACTTTCACTTATCTAGATTTGTACTGAAATTATACTTTCAAGTAAGTGCTCGTGTGGGGGTATAGCTCAGGGGTAGAGCGCTCGCTTTGCATGCGAGAAGTCTGGGGTTCGAATCCCCATACCTCCAAATATTTTGTTCAGATGTAGCATTTTGCATGTGCAGCTATAACAAATTTGAGCTGCCTTCGTCACTGATCAGCTTTTTATCATATCAACATTTTGAGGTCGTATCTTATTACTTTCACTTATCTAGATTTGTACTGAAATTATACTTTCAAGTAAGTGCTCGTGTGGGGGTATAGCTCAGGGGTAGAGCGCTCGCTTTGCATGCGAGAAGTCTGGGGTTCGAATCCCCATACCTCCAAATATTTTGTTCAGATGTAGCATTTTGCATGTGCAGCTATAACAAATTTGAGCTGCCTTCGTCACTGATCAGCTTTTTATCATATCAACATTTTGAGGTCGTATCTTATTACTTTCAATTATCTAGATTTGTACTGAAATTATACTTTCAAGTAAGTGCTCGTGTGGGGTATAGCTCAGGGGTAGAGCGCTCGCTTTGCATGCGAGAAGTCTGGGGTTCGAATCCCCATACCTCCAAATATTTTGTTCAGATGTAGCATTTTGCATGTGCAGCTATAACAAATTTGAGCTGCCTTCGTCACTGATCAGCTTTTTATCATATCAACATTTTGAGGTCGTATCTTATTACTTTCAATTATCTAGATTTGTACTGAAATTATACTTTCAAGTAAGTGCTCGTGTGGGGGTATAGCTCAGGGGTAGAGCGCTCGCTTTGCATGCGAGAAGTCTGGGGTTCGAATCCCCATACCTCCAAATATTTTGTTCAGATGTAGCATTTTGCATGTGCAGCTATAACAAATTTGAGCTGCCTTCGTCACTGATCAGCTTTTTATCATATCAACATTTTGAGGTCGTATCTTATTACTTTCACTTATCTAGATTTGTACTGAAATTATACTTTCAAGTAAGTGCTCGTGTGGGGGTATAGCTCAGGGGTAGAGCGCTCGCTTTGCATGCGAGAAGTCTGGGGTTCGAATCCCCATACCTCCAAATATTTTGTTCAGATGTAGCATTTTGCATGTGCAGCTATAACAAATTTGAGCTGCCTTCGTCACTGATCAGCTTTTTATCATATCAACATTTTGAGGTCGTATCTTATTACTTTCACTTATCTAGATTTGTACTGAAATTATACTTTCAAGTAAGTGCTCGTGTGGGGGTATAGCTCAGGGGTAGAGCGCTCGCTTTGCATGCGAGAAGTCTGGGGTTCGAATCCCCATACCTCCAAATATTTTGTTCAGATGTAGCATTTTGCATGTGCAGCTATAACAAATTTGAGCTGCCTTCGTCACTGATCAGCTTTTTATCATATCAACATTTTGAGGTCGTATCTTATTACTTTCACTTATCTAGATTTGTACTGAAATTATACTTTCAAGCGAGAAGTCTGGGGTTCGAATCCCCATACCTCCAAACATTTTGTTCAGTAGCATTTTGCATGTGCAGCTATAACAAATTTGAGCTGCCTTCGTCACTGATCAGCTTTTTATCATATCAACATTTTGAGGTCGTATCTTATTACTTTCACTTATCTAGATTTGTACTGAAATTATACTTTCAAGTAAGTGCTCGTGTGGGGGTATAGCTCAGGGGTAGAGCGCTCGCTTTGCATGCGAGAAGTCTGGGGTTCGAATCCCCATACCTCCAAATATTTTGTTCAGATGTAGCATTTTGCATGTGCAGCTATAACAAATTTGAGCTGCCTTCGTCACTGATCAGCTTTTTATCATATCAACATTTTGAGGTCGTATCTTATTACTTTCACTTATCTAGATTTGTACTGAAATTATACTTTCTAGCGAGAAGTCTGGGGTTCGAATCCCCATACCTCCAAATATTTTGTTCAGTAGCATTTTGCATGTGCAGCTATAACAAATTTGAGCTGCCTTCGTCACTGATCAGCTTTTTATCATATCAACATTTTGAGGTCGTATCTTATTACTTTCACTTATCTAGATTTGTACTGAAATTATACTTTCAAGCGAGAAGTCTGGGGTTCGAATCCCCATACCTCCAAACATTTTGTTCAGTAGCATTTTGCATGTGCAGCTATAACAAATTTGAGCTGCCTTCGTCACTGATCAGCTTTTTATCATATCAACATTTTGAGGTCGTATCTTATTACTTTCACTTATCTAGATTTGTACTGAAATTATACTTTCAAGCGAGAAGTCTGGGGTTCGAATCCCCATACCTCCAAATATTTTGTTCAGTAGCATTTTGCATGTGCAGCTATAACAAATTTGAGCTGCCTTCGTCACTGATCAGCTTTTTATCATATCAACATTTTGAGGTCGTATCTTATTACTTTCACTTATCTAGATTTGTACTGAAATTATACTTTCAAGTAAGTGCTCGTGTGGGGGTATAGCTCAGGGGTAGAGCGCTCGCTTTGCATGCGAGAAGTCTGGGGTTCGAATCCCCATACCTCCAAATATTTTGTTCAGATGTAGCATTTTGCATGTGCAGCTATAACAAATTTGAGCTGCCTTCGTCACTGATCAGCTTTTTATCATATCAACATTTTGAGGTCGTATCTTATTACTTTCACTTATCTAGATTTGTACTGAAATTATACTTTCAAGCGAGAAGTCTGGGGTTCGAATCCCCATACCTCCAAACATTTTGTTCAGTAGCATTTTGCATGTGCAGCTATAACAAATTTGAGCTGCCTTCGTCACTGATCAGCTTTTTATCATATCAACATTTTGAGGTCGTATCTTATTACTTTCACTTATCTAGATTTGTACTGAAATTATACTTTCAAGTAAGTGCTCGTGTGGGGGTATAGCTCAGGGGTAGAGCGCTCGCTTTGCATGCGAGAAGTCTGGGGTTCGAATCCCCATACCTCCAAATATTTTGTTCAGTAGCATTTTGCATGTGCAGCTATAACAAATTTGAGCTGCCTTCGTCACTGATCAGCTTTTTATCATATCAACATTTTGAGGTCGTATCTTATTACTTTCACTTATCTAGATTTGTACTGAAATTATACTTTCAAGTAAGTGCTCGTGTGGGGGTATAGCTCAGGGGTAGAGCGCTCGCTTTGCATGCGAGAAGTCTGGGGTTCGAATCCCCATACCTCCAAATATTTTGTTCAGATGTAGCATTTTGCATGTGCAGCTATAACAAATTTGAGCTGCCTTCGTCACTGATCAGCTTTTTATCATATCAACATTTTGAGGTCGTATCTTATTACTTTCACTTATCTAGATTTGTACTGAAATTATACTTTCAAGTAAGTGCTCGTGTGGGGGTATAGCTCAGGGGTAGAGCGCTCGCTTTGCATGCGAGAAGTCTGGGGTTCGAATCCCCATACCTCCAAATATTTTGTTCAGATGTAGCATTTTGCATGTGCAGCTATAACAAATTTGAGCTGCCTTCGTCACTGATCAGCTTTTTATCATATCAACATTTTGAGGTCGTATCTTATTACTTTCACTTATCTAGATTTGTACTGAAATTATACTTTCAAGTAAGTGCTCGTGTGGGGGTATAGCTCAGGGGTAGAGCGCTCGCTTTGCATGCGAGAAGTCTGGGGTTCGAATCCCCATACCTCCAAATATTTTGTTCAGATGTAGCATTTTGCATGTGCAGCTATAACAAATTTGAGCTGCCTTCGTCACTGATCAGCTTTTTATCATATCAACATTTTGAGGTCGTATCTTATTACTTTCACTTATCTAGATTTGTACTGAAATTATACTTTCAAGTAAGTGCTCGTGTGGGGGTATAGCTCAGGGGTAGAGCGCTCGCTTTGCATGCGAGAAGTCTGGGGTTCGAATCCCCATACCTCCAAATATTTTGTTCAGATGTAGCATTTTGCATGTGCAGCTATAACAAATTTGAGCTGCCTTCGTCACTGATCAGCTTTTTATCATATCAACATTTTGAGGTCGTATCTTATTACTTTCACTTATCTAGATTTGTACTGAAATTATACTTTCAAGTAAGTGCTCGTGTGGGGGTATAGCTCAGGGGTAGAGCGCTCGCTTTGCATGCGAGAAGTCTGGGGTTCGAATCCCCATACCTCCAAATATTTTGTTCAGATAGCATTTTGCATGTGCAGCTATAACAAATTTGAGCTGCCTTCGTCACTGATCAGCTTTTTATCATATCAACATTTTGAGGTCGTATCTTATTACTTTCACTTATCTAGATTTGTACTGAAATTATACTTTCAAGTAAGTGCTCGTGTGGGGGTATAGCTCAGGGGTAGAGCGCTCGCTTTGCATGCGAGAAGTCTGGGGTTCGAATCCCCATACCTCCAAATATTTTGTTCAGATGTAGCATTTTGCATGTGCAGCTATAACAAATTTGAGCTGCCTTCGTCACTGATCAGCTTTTTATCATATCAACATTTTGAGGTCGTATCTTATTACTTTCACTTATCTAGATTTGTACTGAAATTATACTTTCAAGCGAGAAGTCTGGGGTTCGAATCCCCATACCTCCAAATATTTTGTTCAGTAGCATTTTGCATGTGCAGCTATAACAAATTTGAGCTGCCTTCGTCACTGATCAGCTTTTTATCATATCAACATTTTGAGGTCGTATCTTATTACTTTCACTTATCTAGATTTGTACTGAAATTATACTTTCAAGTAAGTGCTCGTGTGGGGGTATAGCTCAGGGGTAGAGCGCTCGCTTTGCATGCGAGAAGTCTGGGGTTCGAATCCCCATACCTCCAAATATTTTGTTCAGATGTAGCATTTTGCATGTGCAGCTATAACAAATTTGAGCTGCCTTCGTCACTGATCAGCTTTTTATCATATCAACATTTTGAGGTCGTATCTTATTACTTTCACTTATCTAGATTTGTACTGAAATTATACTTTCTAGCGAGAAGTCTGGGGTTCGAATCCCCATACCTCCAAATATTTTGTTCAGTAGCATTTTGCATGTGCAGCTATAACAAATTTGAGCTGCCTTCGTCACTGATCAGCTTTTTATCATATCAACATTTTGAGGTCGTATCTTATTACTTTCACTTATCTAGATTTGTACTGAAATTATACTTTCAAGCGAGAAGTCTGGGGTTCGAATCCCCATACCTCCAAATATTTTGTTCAGTAGCATTTTGCATGTGCAGCTATAACAAATTTGAGCTGCCTTCGTCACTGATCAGCTTTTTATCATATCAACATTTTGAGGTCGTATCTTATTACTTTCACTTATCTAGATTTGTACTGAAATTATACTTTCAAGCGAGAAGTCTGGGGTTCGAATCCCCATACCTCCAAACATTTTGTTCAGTAGCATTTTGCATGTGCAGCTATAACAAATTTGAGCTGCCTTCGTCACTGATCAGCTTTTTATCATATCAACATTTTGAGGTCGTATCTTATTACTTTCACTTATCTAGATTTGTACTGAAATTATACTTTCAAGTAAGTGCTCGTGTGGGGGTATAGCTCAGGGGTAGAGCGCTCGCTTTGCATGCGAGAAGTCTGGGGTTCGAATCCCCATACCTCCAAATATTTTGTTCAGATGTAGCATTTTGCATGTGCAGCTATAACAAATTTGAGCTGCCTTCGTCACTGATCAGCTTTTTATCATATCAACATTTTGAGGTCGTATCTTATTACTTTCAATTATCTAGATTTGTACTGAAATTATACTTTCAAGTAAGTGCTCGTGTGGGGGTATAGCTCAGGGGTAGAGCGCTCGCTTTGCATGCGAGAAGTCTGGGGTTCGAATCCCCATACCTCCAAATATTTTGTTCAGATGTAGCATTTTGCATGTGCAGCTATAACAAATTTGAGCTGCCTTCGTCACTGATCAGCTTTTTATCATATCAACATTTTGAGGTCGTATCTTATTACTTTCACTTATCTAGATTTGTACTGAAATTATACTTTCAAGTAAGTGCTCGTGTGGGGGTATAGCTCAGGGGTAGAGCGCTCGCTTTGCATGCGAGAAGTCTGGGGTTCGAATCCCCATACCTCCAAATATTTTGTTCAGATAGCATTTTGCATGTGCAGCTATAACAAATTTGAGCTGCCTTCGTCACTGATCAGCTTTTTATCATATCAACATTTTGAGGTCGTATCTTATTACTTTCACTTATCTAGATTTGTACTGAAATTATACTTTCAAGTAAGTGCTCGTGTGGGGGTATAGCTCAGGGGTAGAGCGCTCGCTTTGCATGCGAGAAGTCTGGGGTTCGAATCCCCATACCTCCAAATATTTTGTTCAGATGTAGCATTTTGCATGTGCAGCTATAACAAATTTGAGCTGCCTTCGTCACTGATCAGCTTTTTATCATATCAACATTTTGAGGTCGTATCTTATTACTTTCACTTATCTAGATTTGTACTGAAATTATACTTTCAAGCGAGAAGTCTGGGGTTCGAATCCCCATACCTCCAAACATTTTGTTCAGTAGCATTTTGCATGTGCAGCTATAACAAATTTGAGCTGCCTTCGTCACTGATCAGCTTTTTATCATATCAACATTTTGAGGTCGTATCTTATTACTTTCACTTATCTAGATTTGTACTGAAATTATACTTTCAAGTAAGTGCTCGTGTGGGGGTATAGCTCAGGGGTAGAGCGCTCGCTTTGCATGCGAGAAGTCTGGGGTTCGAATCCCCATACCTCCAAATATTTTGTTCAGATGTAGCATTTTGCATGTGCAGCTATAACAAATTTGAGCTGCCTTCGTCACTGATCAGCTTTTTATCATATCAACATTTTGAGGTCGTATCTTATTACTTTCACTTATCTAGATTTGTACTGAAATTATACTTTCAAGCGAGAAGTCTGGGGTTCGAATCCCCATACCTCCAAATATTTTGTTCAGTAGCATTTTGCATGTGCAGCTATAACAAATTTGAGCTGCCTTCGTCACTGATCAGCTTTTTATCATATCAACATTTTGAGGTCGTATCTTATTACTTTCACTTATCTAGATTTGTACTGAAATTATACTTTCAAGCGAGAAGTCTGGGGTTCGAATCCCCATACCTCCAAATATTTTGTTCAGTAGCATTTTGCATGTGCAGCTATAACAAATTTGAGCTGCCTTCGTCACTGATCAGCTTTTTATCATATCAACATTTTGAGGTCGTATCTTATTACTTTCACTTATCTAGATTTGTACTGAAATTATACTTTCAAGCGAGAAGTCTGGGGTTCGAATCCCCATACCTCCAAATATTTTGTTCAGTAGCATTTTGCATGTGCAGCTATAACAAATTTGAGCTGCCTTCGTCACTGATCAGCTTTTTATCATATCAACATTTTGAGGTCGTATCTTATTACTTTCACTTATCTAGATTTGTACTGAAATTATACTTTCAAGTAAGTGCTCGTGTGGGGGTATAGCTCAGGGGTAGAGCGCTCGCTTTGCATGCGAGAAGTCTGGGGTTCGAATCCCCATACCTCCAAATATTTTGTTCAGATGTAGCATTTTGCATGTGCAGCTATAACAAATTTGAGCTGCCTTCGTCACTGATCAGCTTTTTATCATATCAACATTTTGAGGTCGTATCTTATTACTTTCACTTATCTAGATTTGTACTGAAATTATACTTTCAAGCGAGAAGTCTGGGGTTCGAATCCCCATACCTCCAAATATTTTGTTCAGATGTAGCATTTTGCATGTGCAGCTATAACAAATTTGAGCTGCCTTCGTCACTGATCAGCTTTTTATCATATCAACATTTTGAGGTCGTATCTTATTACTTTCACTTATCTAGATTTGTACTGAAATTATACTTTCAAGCGAGAAGTCTGGGGTTCGAATCCCCATACCTCCAAATATTTTGTTCAGTAGCATTTTGCATGTGCAGCTATAACAAATTTGAGCTGCCTTCGTCACTGATCAGCTTTTTATCATATCAACATTTTGAGGTCGTATCTTATTACTTTCACTTATCTAGATTTGTACTGAAATTATACTTTCAAGCGAGAAGTCTGGGGTTCGAATCCCCATACCTCCAAACATTTTGTTCAGTAGCATTTTGCATGTGCAGCTATAACAAATTTGAGCTGCCTTCGTCACTGATCAGCTTTTTATCATATCAACATTTGAGGTCGTATCTTATTACTTTCACTTATCTAGATTTGTACTGAAATTATACTTTCAAGTAAGTGCTCGTGTGGGGGTATAGCTCAGGGGTAGAGCGCTCGCTTTGCATGCGAGAAGTCTGGGGTTCGAATCCCCATACCTCCAAATATTTTGTTCAGATGTAGCATTTTGCATGTGCAGCTATAACAAATTTGAGCTGCCTTCGTCACTGATCAGCTTTTTATCATATCAACATTTTGAGGTCGTATCTTATTACTTTCACTTATCTAGATTTGTACTGAAATTATACTTTCAAGTAAGTGCTCGTGTGGGGGTATAGCTCAGGGGTAGAGCGCTCGCTTTGCATGCGAGAAGTCTGGGGTTCGAATCCCCATACCTCCAAATATTTTGTTCAGATGTAGCATTTTGCATGTGCAGCTATAACAAATTTGAGCTGCCTTCGTCACTGATCAGCTTTTTATCATATCAACATTTTGAGGTCGTATCTTATTACTTTCACTTATCTAGATTTGTACTGAAATTATACTTTCAAGTAAGTGCTCGTGTGGGGGTATAGCTCAGGGGTAGAGCGCTCGCTTTGCATGCGAGAAGTCTGGGGTTCGAATCCCCATACCTCCAAATATTTTGTTCAGATGTAGCATTTTGCATGTGCAGCTATAACAAATTTGAGCTGCCTTCGTCACTGATCAGCTTTTTATCATATCAACATTTTGAGGTCGTATCTTATTACTTTCACTTATCTAGATTTGTACTGAAATTATACTTTCAAGCGAGAAGTCTGGGGTTCGAATCCCCATACCTCCAAATTTTGTTCAGTAGCATTTTGCATGTGCAGCTATAACAAATTTGAGCTGCCTTCGTCACTGATCAGCTTTTTATCATATCAACATTTTGAGGTCGTATCTTATTACTTTCACTTATCTAGATTTGTACTGAAATTATACTTTCAAGTAAGTGCTCGTGTGGGGGTATAGCTCAGGGGTAGAGCGCTCGCTTTGCATGCGAGAAGTCTGGGGTTCGAATCCCCATACCTCCAAATATTTTGTTCAGATGTAGCATTTTGCATGTGCAGCTATAACAAATTTGAGCTGCCTTCGTCACTGATCAGCTTTTTATCATATCAACATTTTGAGGTCGTATCTTATTACTTTCACTTATCTAGATTTGTACTGAAATTATACTTTCAAGCGAGAAGTCTGGGGTTCGAATCCCCATACCTCCAAATATTTTGTTCAGTAGCATTTTGCATGTGCAGCTATAACAAATTTGAGCTGCCTTCGTCACTGATCAGCTTTTTATCATATCAACATTTTGAGGTCGTATCTTATTACTTTCACTTATCTAGATTTGTACTGAAATTATACTTTCAAGCGAGAAGTCTGGGGTTCGAATCCCCATACCTCCAAATATTTTGTTCAGTAGCATTTTGCATGTGCAGCTATAACAAATTTGAGCTGCCTTCGTCACTGATCAGCTTTTTATCATATCAACATTTTGAGGTCGTATCTTATTACTTTCACTTATCTAGATTTGTACTGAAATTATACTTTCAAGTAAGTGCTCGTGTGGGGGTATAGCTCAGGGGTAGAGCGCTCGCTTTGCATGCGAGAAGTCTGGGGTTCGAATCCCCATACCTCCAAATATTTTGTTCAGATGTAGCATTTTGCATGTGCAGCTATAACAAATTTGAGCTGCCTTCGTCACTGATCAGCTTTTTATCATATCAACATTTTGAGGTCGTATCTTATTACTTTCACTTATCTAGATTTGTACTGAAATTATACTTTCAAGCGAGAAGTCTGGGGTTCGAATCCCCATACCTCCAAACATTTTGTTCAGTAGCATTTTGCATGTGCAGCTATAACAAATTTGAGCTGCCTTCGTCACTGATCAGCTTTTTATCATATCAACATTTTGAGGTCGTATCTTATTACTTTCACTTATCTAGATTTGTACTGAAATTATACTTTCAAGCGAGAAGTCTGGGGTTCGAATCCCCATACCTCCAAATATTTTGTTCAGTAGCATTTTGCATGTGCAGCTATAACAAATTTGAGCTGCCTTCGTCACTGATCAGCTTTTTATCATATCAACATTTTGAGGTCGTATCTTATTACTTTCACTTATCTAGATTTGTACTGAAATTATACTTTCAAGTAAGTGCTCGTGTGGGGGTATAGCTCAGGGGTAGAGCGCTCGCTTTGCATGCGAGAAGTCTGGGGTTCGAATCCCCATACCTCCAAATATTTTGTTCAGATGTAGCATTTTGCATGTGCAGCTATAACAAATTTGAGCTGCCTTCGTCACTGATCAGCTTTTTATCATATCAACATTTTGAGGTCGTATCTTATTACTTTCACTTATCTAGATTTGTACTGAAATTATACTTTCAAGTAAGTGCTCGTGTGGGGTATAGCTCAGGGGTAGAGCGCTCGCTTTGCATGCGAGAAGTCTGGGGTTCGAATCCCCATACCTCCAAATATTTTGTTCAGATGTAGCATTTTGCATGTGCAGCTATAACAAATTTGAGCTGCCTTCGTCACTGATCAGCTTTTTATCATATCAACATTTTGAGGTCGTATCTTATTACTTTCACTTATCTAGATTTGTACTGAAATTATACTTTCAAGTAAGTGCTCGTGTGGGGGTATAGCTCAGGGGTAGAGCGCTCGCTTTGCATGCGAGAAGTCTGGGGTTCGAATCCCCATACCTCCAAATATTTTGTTCAGATGTAGCATTTTGCATGTGCAGCTATAACAAATTTGAGCTGCCTTCGTCACTGATCAGCTTTTTATCATATCAACATTTTGAGGTCGTATCTTATTACTTTCACTTATCTAGATTTGTACTGAAATTATACTTTCAAGCGAGAAGTCTGGGGTTCGAATCCCCATACCTCCAAATATTTTGTTCAGTAGCATTTTGCATGTGCAGCTATAACAAATTTGAGCTGCCTTCGTCACTGATCAGCTTTTTATCATATCAACATTTTGAGGTCGTATCTTATTACTTTCACTTATCTAGATTTGTACTGAAATTATACTTTCAAGCGAGAAGTCTGGGGTTCGAATCCCCATACCTCCAAATATTTTGTTCAGTAGCATTTTGCATGTGCAGCTATAACAAATTTGAGCTGCCTTCGTCACTGATCAGCTTTTTATCATATCAACATTTTGAGGTCGTATCTTATTACTTTCACTTATCTAGATTTGTACTGAAATTATACTTTCAAGCGAGAAGTCTGGGGTTCGAATCCCCATACCTCCAAATATTTTGTTCAGTAGCATTTTGCATGTGCAGCTATAACAAATTTGAGCTGCCTTCGTCACTGATCAGCTTTTTATCATATCAACATTTTGAGGTCGTATCTTATTACTTTCACTTATCTAGATTTGTACTGAAATTATACTTTCAAGTAAGTGCTCGTGTGGGGGTATAGCTCAGGGGTAGAGCGCTCGCTTTGCATGCGAGAAGTCTGGGGTTCGAATCCCCATACCTCCAAATATTTTGTTCAGATGTAGCATTTTGCATGTGCAGCTATAACAAATTTGAGCTGCCTTCGTCACTGATCAGCTTTTTATCATATCAACATTTTGAGGTCGTATCTTATTACTTTCACTTATCTAGATTTGTACTGAAATTATACTTTCAAGCGAGAAGTCTGGGGTTCGAATCCCCATACCTCCAAATATTTTGTTCAGTAGCATTTTGCATGTGCAGCTATAACAAATTTGAGCTGCCTTCGTCACTGATCAGCTTTTTATCATATCAACATTTTGAGGTCGTATCTTATTACTTTCACTTATCTAGATTTGTACTGAAATTATACTTTCAAGCGAGAAGTCTGGGGTTCGAATCCCCATACCTCCAAACATTTTGTTCAGTAGCATTTTGCATGTGCAGCTATAACAAATTTGAGCTGCCTTCGTCACTGATCAGCTTTTTATCATATCAACATTTTGAGGTCGTATCTTATTACTTTCACTTATCTAGATTTGTACTGAAATTATACTTTCAAGTAAGTGCTCGTGTGGGGGTATAGCTCAGGGGTAGAGCGCTCGCTTTGCATGCGAGAAGTCTGGGGTTCGAATCCCCATACCTCCAAATATTTTGTTCAGATGTAGCATTTTGCATGTGCAGCTATAACAAATTTGAGCTGCCTTCGTCACTGATCAGCTTTTTATCATATCAACATTTTGAGGTCGTATCTTATTACTTTCACTTATCTAGATTTGTACTGAAATTATACTTTCAAGTAAGTGCTCGTGTGGGGTATAGCTCAGGGGTAGAGCGCTCGCTTTGCATGCGAGAAGTCTGGGGTTCGAATCCCCATACCTCCAAATATTTTGTTCAGATGTAGCATTTTGCATGTGCAGCTATAACAAATTTGAGCTGCCTTCGTCACTGATCAGCTTTTTATCATATCAACATTTTGAGGTCGTATCTTATTACTTTCACTTATCTAGATTTGTACTGAAATTATACTTTCAAGTAAGTGCTCGTGTGGGGGTATAGCTCAGGGGTAGAGCGCTCGCTTTGCATGCGAGAAGTCTGGGGTTCGAATCCCCATACCTCCAAATATTTTGTTCAGATGTAGCATTTTGCATGTGCAGCTATAACAAATTTGAGCTGCCTTCGTCACTGATCAGCTTTTTATCATATCAACATTTTGAGGTCGTATCTTATTACTTTCACTTATCTAGATTTGTACTGAAATTATACTTTCAAGCGAGAAGTCTGGGGTTCGAATCCCCATACCTCCAAACATTTTGTTCAGTAGCATTTTGCATGTGCAGCTATAACAAATTTGAGCTGCCTTCGTCACTGATCAGCTTTTTATCATATCAACATTTTGAGGTCGTATCTTATTACTTTCACTTATCTAGATTTGTACTGAAATTATACTTTCAAGTAAGTGCTCGTGTGGGGGTATAGCTCAGGGGTAGAGCGCTCGCTTTGCATGCGAGAAGTCTGGGGTTCGAATCCCCATACCTCCAAATATTTTGTTCAGATGTAGCATTTTGCATGTGCAGCTATAACAAATTTGAGCTGCCTTCGTCACTGATCAGCTTTTTATCATATCAACATTTTGAGGTCGTATCTTATTACTTTCAATTATCTAGATTTGTACTGAAATTATACTTTCAAGTAAGTGCTCGTGTGGGGTATAGCTCAGGGGTAGAGCGCTCGCTTTGCATGCGAGAAGTCTGGGGTTCGAATCCCCATACCTCCAAATATTTTGTTCAGATGTAGCATTTTGCATGTGCAGCTATAACAAATTTGAGCTGCCTTCGTCACTGATCAGCTTTTTATCATATCAACATTTTGAGGTCGTATCTTATTACTTTCACTTATCTAGATTTGTACTGAAATTATACTTTCAAGTAAGTGCTCGTGTGGGGGTATAGCTCAGGGGTAGAGCGCTCGCTTTGCATGCGAGAAGTCTGGGGTTCGAATCCCCATACCTCCAAATATTTTGTTCAGATGTAGCATTTTGCATGTGCAGCTATAACAAATTTGAGCTGCCTTCGTCACTGATCAGCTTTTTATCATATCAACATTTTGAGGTCGTATCTTATTACTTTCACTTATCTAGATTTGTACTGAAATTATACTTTCAAGTAAGTGCTCGTGTGGGGGTATAGCTCAGGGGTAGAGCGCTCGCTTTGCATGCGAGAAGTCTGGGGTTCGAATCCCCATACCTCCAAATATTTTGTTCAGATGTAGCATTTTGCATGTGCAGCTATAACAAATTTGAGCTGCCTTCGTCACTGATCAGCTTTTTATCATATCAACATTTTGAGGTCGTATCTTATTACTTTCACTTATCTAGATTTGTACTGAAATTATACTTTCAAGTAAGTGCTCGTGTGGGGGTATAGCTCAGGGGTAGAGCGCTCGCTTTGCATGCGAGAAGTCTGGGGTTCGAATCCCCATACCTCCAAATATTTTGTTCAGATGTAGCATTTTGCATGTGCAGCTATAACAAATTTGAGCTGCCTTCGTCACTGATCAGCTTTTTATCATATCAACATTTTGAGGTCGTATCTTATTACTTTCACTTATCTAGATTTGTACTGAAATTATACTTTCAAGTAAGTGCTCGTGTGGGGTATAGCTCAGGGGTAGAGCGCTCGCTTTGCATGCGAGAAGTCTGGGGTTCGAATCCCCATACCTCCAAATATTTTGTTCAGATGTAGCATTTTGCATGTGCAGCTATAACAAATTTGAGCTGCCTTCGTCACTGATCAGCTTTTTATCATATCAACATTTTGAGGTCGTATCTTATTACTTTCACTTATCTAGATTTGTACTGAAATTATACTTTCAAGTAAGTGCTCGTGTGGGGGTATAGCTCAGGGGTAGAGCGCTCGCTTTGCATGCGAGAAGTCTGGGGTTCGAATCCCCATACCTCCAAATATTTTGTTCAGATGTAGCATTTTGCATGTGCAGCTATAACAAATTTGAGCTGCCTTCGTCACTGATCAGCTTTTTATCATATCAACATTTTGAGGTCGTATCTTATTACTTTCACTTATCTAGATTTGTACTGAAATTATACTTTCAAGTAAGTGCTCGTGTGGGGGTATAGCTCAGGGGTAGAGCGCTCGCTTTGCATGCGAGAAGTCTGGGGTTCGAATCCCCATACCTCCAAATATTTTGTTCAGATGTAGCATTTTGCATGTGCAGCTATAACAAATTTGAGCTGCCTTCGTCACTGATCAGCTTTTTATCATATCAACATTTTGAGGTCGTATCTTATTACTTTCACTTATCTAGATTTGTACTGAAATTATACTTTCAAGTAAGTGCTCGTGTGGGGGTATAGCTCAGGGGTAGAGCGCTCGCTTTGCATGCGAGAAGTCTGGGGTTCGAATCCCCATACCTCCAAATATTTTGTTCAGATGTAGCATTTTGCATGTGCAGCTATAACAAATTTGAGCTGCCTTCGTCACTGATCAGCTTTTTATCATATCAACATTTTGAGGTCGTATCTTATTACTTTCACTTATCTAGATTTGTACTGAAATTATACTTTCAAGCGAGAAGTCTGGGGTTCGAATCCCCATACCTCCAAACATTTTGTTCAGTAGCATTTTGCATGTGCAGCTATAACAAATTTGAGCTGCCTTCGTCACTGATCAGCTTTTTATCATATCAACATTTTGAGGTCGTATCTTATTACTTTCACTTATCTAGATTTGTACTGAAATTATACTTTCAAGTAAGTGCTCGTGTGGGGGTATAGCTCAGGGGTAGAGCGCTCGCTTTGCATGCGAGAAGTCTGGGGTTCGAATCCCCATACCTCCAAATATTTTGTTCAGATGTAGCATTTTGCATGTGCAGCTATAACAAATTTGAGCTGCCTTCGTCACTGATCAGCTTTTTATCATATCAACATTTTGAGGTCGTATCTTATTACTTTCACTTATCTAGATTTGTACTGAAATTATACTTTCAAGTAAGTGCTCGTGTGGGGTATAGCTCAGGGGTAGAGCGCTCGCTTTGCATGCGAGAAGTCTGGGGTTCGAATCCCCATACCTCCAAATATTTTGTTCAGATGTAGCATTTTGCATGTGCAGCTATAACAAATTTGAGCTGCCTTCGTCACTGATCAGCTTTTTATCATATCAACATTTTGAGGTCGTATCTTATTACTTTCACTTATCTAGATTTGTACTGAAATTATACTTTCAAGTAAGTGCTCGTGTGGGGGTATAGCTCAGGGGTAGAGCGCTCGCTTTGCATGCGAGAAGTCTGGGGTTCGAATCCCCATACCTCCAAATATTTTGTTCAGATGTAGCATTTTGCATGTGCAGCTATAACAAATTTGAGCTGCCTTCGTCACTGATCAGCTTTTTATCATATCAACATTTTGAGGTCGTATCTTATTACTTTCACTTATCTAGATTTGTACTGAAATTATACTTTCAAGTAAGTGCTCGTGTGGGGGTATAGCTCAGGGGTAGAGCGCTCGCTTTGCATGCGAGAAGTCTGGGGTTCGAATCCCCATACCTCCAAATATTTTGTTCAGATGTAGCATTTTGCATGTGCAGCTATAACAAATTTGAGCTGCCTTCGTCACTGATCAGCTTTTTATCATATCAACATTTTGAGGTCGTATCTTATTACTTTCACTTATCTAGATTTGTACTGAAATTATACTTTCAAGTAAGTGCTCGTGTGGGGGTATAGCTCAGGGGTAGAGCGCTCGCTTTGCATGCGAGAAGTCTGGGGTTCGAATCCCCATACCTCCAAATATTTTGTTCAGATGTAGCATTTTGCATGTGCAGCTATAACAAATTTGAGCTGCCTTCGTCACTGATCAGCTTTTTATCATATCAACATTTTGAGGTCGTATCTTATTACTTTCACTTATCTAGATTTGTACTGAAATTATACTTTCAAGTAAGTGCTCGTGTGGGGGTATAGCTCAGGGGTAGAGCGCTCGCTTTGCATGCGAGAAGTCTGGGGTTCGAATCCCCATACCTCCAAATATTTTGTTCAGATGTAGCATTTTGCATGTGCAGCTATAACAAATTTGAGCTGCCTTCGTCACTGATCAGCTTTTTATCATATCAACATTTTGAGGTCGTATCTTATTACTTTCACTTATCTAGATTTGTACTGAAATTATACTTTCAAGTAAGTGCTCGTGTGGGGGTATAGCTCAGGGGTAGAGCGCTCGCTTTGCATGCGAGAAGTCTGGGGTTCGAATCCCCATACCTCCAAATATTTTGTTCAGATGTAGCATTTTGCATGTGCAGCTATAACAAATTTGAGCTGCCTTCGTCACTGATCAGCTTTTTATCATATCAACATTTTGAGGTCGTATCTTATTACTTTCACTTATCTAGATTTGTACTGAAATTATACTTTCAAGTAAGTGCTCGTGTGGGGGTATAGCTCAGGGGTAGAGCGCTCGCTTTGCATGCGAGAAGTCTGGGGTTCGAATCCCCATACCTCCAAATATTTTGTTCAGATGTAGCATTTTGCATGTGCAGCTATAACAAATTTGAGCTGCCTTCGTCACTGATCAGCTTTTTATCATATCAACATTTTGAGGTCGTATCTTATTACTTTCACTTATCTAGATTTGTACTGAAATTATACTTTCAAGTAAGTGCTCGTGTGGGGGTATAGCTCAGGGGTAGAGCGCTCGCTTTGCATGCGAGAAGTCTGGGGTTCGAATCCCCATACCTCCAAATATTTTGTTCAGATGTAGCATTTTGCATGTGCAGCTATAACAAATTTGAGCTGCCTTCGTCACTGATCAGCTTTTTATCATATCAACATTTTGAGGTCGTATCTTATTACTTTCACTTATCTAGATTTGTACTGAAATTATACTTTCAAGTAAGTGCTCGTGTGGGGGTATAGCTCAGGGGTAGAGCGCTCGCTTTGCATGCGAGAAGTCTGGGGTTCGAATCCCCATACCTCCAAATATTTTGTTCAGATGTAGCATTTTGCATGTGCAGCTATAACAAATTTGAGCTGCCTTCGTCACTGATCAGCTTTTTATCATATCAACATTTTGAGGTCGTATCTTATTACTTTCACTTATCTAGATTTGTACTGAAATTATACTTTCAAGCGAGAAGTCTGGGGTTCGAATCCCCATACCTCCAAACATTTTGTTCAGTAGCATTTTGCATGTGCAGCTATAACAAATTTGAGCTGCCTTCGTCACTGATCAGCTTTTTATCATATCAACATTTTGAGGTCGTATCTTATTACTTTCACTTATCTAGATTTGTACTGAAATTATACTTTCAAGTAAGTGCTCGTGTGGGGGTATAGCTCAGGGGTAGAGCGCTCGCTTTGCATGCGAGAAGTCTGGGGTTCGAATCCCCATACCTCCAAATATTTTGTTCAGATGTAGCATTTTGCATGTGCAGCTATAACAAATTTGAGCTGCCTTCGTCACTGATCAGCTTTTTATCATATCAACATTTTGAGGTCGTATCTTATTACTTTCACTTATCTAGATTTGTACTGAAATTATACTTTCAAGTAAGTGCTCGTGTGGGGTATAGCTCAGGGGTAGAGCGCTCGCTTTGCATGCGAGAAGTCTGGGGTTCGAATCCCCATACCTCCAAATATTTTGTTCAGATGTAGCATTTTGCATGTGCAGCTATAACAAATTTGAGCTGCCTTCGTCACTGATCAGCTTTTTATCATATCAACATTTTGAGGTCGTATCTTATTACTTTCACTTATCTAGATTTGTACTGAAATTATACTTTCAAGTAAGTGCTCGTGTGGGGGTATAGCTCAGGGGTAGAGCGCTCGCTTTGCATGCGAGAAGTCTGGGGTTCGAATCCCCATACCTCCAAATATTTTGTTCAGATGTAGCATTTTGCATGTGCAGCTATAACAAATTTGAGCTGCCTTCGTCACTGATCAGCTTTTTATCATATCAACATTTTGAGGTCGTATCTTATTACTTTCACTTATCTAGATTTGTACTGAAATTATACTTTCAAGTAAGTGCTCGTGTGGGGGTATAGCTCAGGGGTAGAGCGCTCGCTTTGCATGCGAGAAGTCTGGGGTTCGAATCCCCATACCTCCAAATATTTTGTTCAGATGTAGCATTTTGCATGTGCAGCTATAACAAATTTGAGCTGCCTTCGTCACTGATCAGCTTTTTATCATATCAACATTTTGAGGTCGTATCTTATTACTTTCACTTATCTAGATTTGTACTGAAATTATACTTTCAAGTAAGTGCTCGTGTGGGGGTATAGCTCAGGGGTAGAGCGCTCGCTTTGCATGCGAGAAGTCTGGGGTTCGAATCCCCATACCTCCAAATATTTTGTTCAGATGTAGCATTTTGCATGTGCAGCTATAACAAATTTGAGCTGCCTTCGTCACTGATCAGCTTTTTATCATATCAACATTTTGAGGTCGTATCTTATTACTTTCACTTATCTAGATTTGTACTGAAATTATACTTTCAAGTAAGTGCTCGTGTGGGGGTATAGCTCAGGGGTAGAGCGCTCGCTTTGCATGCGAGAAGTCTGGGGTTCGAATCCCCATACCTCCAAATATTTTGTTCAGATGTAGCATTTTGCATGTGCAGCTATAACAAATTTGAGCTGCCTTCGTCACTGATCAGCTTTTTATCATATCAACATTTTGAGGTCGTATCTTATTACTTTCACTTATCTAGATTTGTACTGAAATTATACTTTCAAGTAAGTGCTCGTGTGGGGGTATAGCTCAGGGGTAGAGCGCTCGCTTTGCATGCGAGAAGTCTGGGGTTCGAATCCCCATACCTCCAAATATTTTGTTCAGATGTAGCATTTTGCATGTGCAGCTATAACAAATTTGAGCTGCCTTCGTCACTGATCAGCTTTTTATCATATCAACATTTTGAGGTCGTATCTTATTACTTTCACTTATCTAGATTTGTACTGAAATTATACTTTCAAGTAAGTGCTCGTGTGGGGGTATAGCTCAGGGGTAGAGCGCTCGCTTTGCATGCGAGAAGTCTGGGGTTCGAATCCCCATACCTCCAAATATTTTGTTCAGATGTAGCATTTTGCATGTGCAGCTATAACAAATTTGAGCTGCCTTCGTCACTGATCAGCTTTTTATCATATCAACATTTTGAGGTCGTATCTTATTACTTTCACTTATCTAGATTTGTACTGAAATTATACTTTCAAGTAAGTGCTCGTGTGGGGGTATAGCTCAGGGGTAGAGCGCTCGCTTTGCATGCGAGAAGTCTGGGGTTCGAATCCCCATACCTCCAAATATTTTGTTCAGATGTAGCATTTTGCATGTGCAGCTATAACAAATTTGAGCTGCCTTCGTCACTGATCAGCTTTTTATCATATCAACATTTTGAGGTCGTATCTTATTACTTTCACTTATCTAGATTTGTACTGAAATTATACTTTCAAGCGAGAAGTCTGGGGTTCGAATCCCCATACCTCCAAACATTTTGTTCAGTAGCATTTTGCATGTGCAGCTATAACAAATTTGAGCTGCCTTCGTCACTGATCAGCTTTTTATCATATCAACATTTTGAGGTCGTATCTTATTACTTTCACTTATCTAGATTTGTACTGAAATTATACTTTCAAGTAAGTGCTCGTGTGGGGGTATAGCTCAGGGGTAGAGCGCTCGCTTTGCATGCGAGAAGTCTGGGGTTCGAATCCCCATACCTCCAAATATTTTGTTCAGATGTAGCATTTTGCATGTGCAGCTATAACAAATTTGAGCTGCCTTCGTCACTGATCAGCTTTTTATCATATCAACATTTTGAGGTCGTATCTTATTACTTTCACTTATCTAGATTTGTACTGAAATTATACTTTCAAGCGAGAAGTCTGGGGTTCGAATCCCCATACCTCCAAATATTTTGTTCAGTAGCATTTTGCATGTGCAGCTATAACAAATTTGAGCTGCCTTCGTCACTGATCAGCTTTTTATCATATCAACATTTTGAGGTCGTATCTTATTACTTTCACTTATCTAGATTTGTACTGAAATTATACTTTCAAGCGAGAAGTCTGGGGTTCGAATCCCCATACCTCCAAATATTTTGTTCAGTGTAGCATTTTGCATGTGCAGCTATAACAAATTTGAGCTGCCTTCGTCACTGATCAGCTTTTTATCATATCAACATTTTGAGGTCGTATCTTATTACTTTCACTTATCTAGATTTGTACTGAAATTATACTTTCAAGTAAGTGCTCGTGTGGGGGTATAGCTCAGGGGTAGAGCGCTCGCTTTGCATGCGAGAAGTCTGGGGTTCGAATCCCCATACCTCCAAATATTTTGTTCAGATGTAGCATTTTGCATGTGCAGCTATAACAAATTTGAGCTGCCTTCGTCACTGATCAGCTTTTTATCATATCAACATTTTGAGGTCGTATCTTATTACTTTCAATTATCTAGATTTGTACTGAAATTATACTTTCAAGTAAGTGCTCGTGTGGGGGTATAGCTCAGGGGTAGAGCGCTCGCTTTGCATGCGAGAAGTCTGGGGTTCGAATCCCCATACCTCCAAATATTTTGTTCAGATGTAGCATTTTGCATGTGCAGCTATAACAAATTTGAGCTGCCTTCGTCACTGATCAGCTTTTTATCATATCAACATTTTGAGGTCGTATCTTATTACTTTCACTTATCTAGATTTGTACTGAAATTATACTTTCAAGTAAGTGCTCGTGTGGGGGTATAGCTCAGGGGTAGAGCGCTCGCTTTGCATGCGAGAAGTCTGGGGTTCGAATCCCCATACCTCCAAATATTTTGTTCAGATGTAGCATTTTGCATGTGCAGCTATAACAAATTTGAGCTGCCTTCGTCACTGATCAGCTTTTTATCATATCAACATTTTGAGGTCGTATCTTATTACTTTCACTTATCTAGATTTGTACTGAAATTATACTTTCAAGCGAGAAGTCTGGGGTTCGAATCCCCATACCTCCAAATATTTTGTTCAGTAGCATTTTGCATGTGCAGCTATAACAAATTTGAGCTGCCTTCGTCACTGATCAGCTTTTTATCATATCAACATTTTGAGGTCGTATCTTATTACTTTCACTTATCTAGATTTGTACTGAAATTATACTTTCAAGTAAGTGCTCGTGTGGGGGTATAGCTCAGGGGTAGAGCGCTCGCTTTGCATGCGAGAAGTCTGGGGTTCGAATCCCCATACCTCCAAATATTTTGTTCAGATGTAGCATTTTGCATGTGCAGCTATAACAAATTTGAGCTGCCTTCGTCACTGATCAGCTTTTTATCATATCAACATTTTGAGGTCGTATCTTATTACTTTCACTTATCTAGATTTGTACTGAAATTATACTTTCAAGCGAGAAGTCTGGGGTTCGAATCCCCATACCTCCAAATATTTTGTTCATGTAGCATTTTGCATGTGCAGCTATAACAAATTTGAGCTGCCTTCGTCACTGATCAGCTTTTTATCATATCAACATTTTGAGGTCGTATCTTATTACTTTCACTTATCTAGATTTGTACTGAAATTATACTTTCAAGCGAGAAGTCTGGGGTTCGAATCCCCATACCTCCAAATATTTTGTTCAGTAGCATTTTGCATGTGCAGCTATAACAAATTTGAGCTGCCTTCGTCACTGATCAGCTTTTTATCATATCAACATTTTGAGGTCGTATCTTATTACTTTCACTTATCTAGATTTGTACTGAAATTATACTTTCAAGTAAGTGCTCGTGTGGGGGTATAGCTCAGGGGTAGAGCGCTCGCTTTGCATGCGAGAAGTCTGGGGTTCGAATCCCCATACCTCCAAATATTTTGTTCAGATGTAGCATTTTGCATGTGCAGCTATAACAAATTTGAGCTGCCTTCGTCACTGATCAGCTTTTTATCATATCAACATTTTGAGGTCGTATCTTATTACTTTCACTTATCTAGATTTGTACTGAAATTATACTTTCAAGTAAGTGCTCGTGTGGGGTATAGCTCAGGGGTAGAGCGCTCGCTTTGCATGCGAGAAGTCTGGGGTTCGAATCCCCATACCTCCAAATATTTTGTTCAGATGTAGCATTTTGCATGTGCAGCTATAACAAATTTGAGCTGCCTTCGTCACTGATCAGCTTTTTATCATATCAACATTTTGAGGTCGTATCTTATTACTTTCACTTATCTAGATTTGTACTGAAATTATACTTTCAAGTAAGTGCTCGTGTGGGGGTATAGCTCAGGGGTAGAGCGCTCGCTTTGCATGCGAGAAGTCTGGGGTTCGAATCCCCATACCTCCAAATATTTTGTTCAGATGTAGCATTTTGCATGTGCAGCTATAACAAATTTGAGCTGCCTTCGTCACTGATCAGCTTTTTATCATATCAACATTTTGAGGTCGTATCTTATTACTTTCACTTATCTAGATTTGTACTGAAATTATACTTTCAAGTAAGTGCTCGTGTGGGGGTATAGCTCAGGGGTAGAGCGCTCGCTTTGCATGCGAGAAGTCTGGGGTTCGAATCCCCATACCTCCAAATATTTTGTTCAGATGTAGCATTTTGCATGTGCAGCTATAACAAATTTGAGCTGCCTTCGTCACTGATCAGCTTTTTATCATATCAACATTTTGAGGTCGTATCTTATTACTTTCACTTATCTAGATTTGTACTGAAATTATACTTTCAAGTAAGTGCTCGTGTGGGGGTATAGCTCAGGGGTAGAGCGCTCGCTTTGCATGCGAGAAGTCTGGGGTTCGAATCCCCATACCTCCAAATATTTTGTTCAGATGTAGCATTTTGCATGTGCAGCTATAACAAATTTGAGCTGCCTTCGTCACTGATCAGCTTTTTATCATATCAACATTTTGAGGTCGTATCTTATTACTTTCACTTATCTAGATTTGTACTGAAATTATACTTTCAAGTAAGTGCTCGTGTGGGGGTATAGCTCAGGGGTAGAGCGCTCGCTTTGCATGCGAGAAGTCTGGGGTTCGAATCCCCATACCTCCAAATATTTTGTTCAGATGTAGCATTTTGCATGTGCAGCTATAACAAATTTGAGCTGCCTTCGTCACTGATCAGCTTTTTATCATATCAACATTTTGAGGTCGTATCTTATTACTTTCACTTATCTAGATTTGTACTGAAATTATACTTTCAAGTAAGTGCTCGTGTGGGGGTATAGCTCAGGGGTAGAGCGCTCGCTTTGCATGCGAGAAGTCTGGGGTTCGAATCCCCATACCTCCAAATATTTTGTTCAGATGTAGCATTTTGCATGTGCAGCTATAACAAATTTGAGCTGCCTTCGTCACTGATCAGCTTTTTATCATATCAACATTTTGAGGTCGTATCTTATTACTTTCACTTATCTAGATTTGTACTGAAATTATACTTTCAAGTAAGTGCTCGTGTGGGGGTATAGCTCAGGGGTAGAGCGCTCGCTTTGCATGCGAGAAGTCTGGGGTTCGAATCCCCATACCTCCAAATATTTTGTTCAGATGTAGCATTTTGCATGTGCAGCTATAACAAATTTGAGCTGCCTTCGTCACTGATCAGCTTTTTATCATATCAACATTTTGAGGTCGTATCTTATTACTTTCACTTATCTAGATTTGTACTGAAATTATACTTTCAAGTAAGTGCTCGTGTGGGGGTATAGCTCAGGGGTAGAGCGCTCGCTTTGCATGCGAGAAGTCTGGGGTTCGAATCCCCATACCTCCAAATATTTTGTTCAGATGTAGCATTTTGCATGTGCAGCTATAACAAATTTGAGCTGCCTTCGTCACTGATCAGCTTTTTATCATATCAACATTTTGAGGTCGTATCTTATTACTTTCACTTATCTAGATTTGTACTGAAATTATACTTTCAAGTAAGTGCTCGTGTGGGGGTATAGCTCAGGGGTAGAGCGCTCGCTTTGCATGCGAGAAGTCTGGGGTTCGAATCCCCATACCTCCAAATATTTTGTTCAGATGTAGCATTTTGCATGTGCAGCTATAACAAATTTGAGCTGCCTTCGTCACTGATCAGCTTTTTATCATATCAACATTTTGAGGTCGTATCTTATTACTTTCACTTATCTAGATTTGTACTGAAATTATACTTTCAAGTAAGTGCTCGTGTGGGGGTATAGCTCAGGGGTAGAGCGCTCGCTTTGCATGCGAGAAGTCTGGGGTTCGAATCCCCATACCTCCAAATATTTTGTTCAGATGTAGCATTTTGCATGTGCAGCTATAACAAATTTGAGCTGCCTTCGTCACTGATCAGCTTTTTATCATATCAACATTTTGAGGTCGTATCTTATTACTTTCACTTATCTAGATTTGTACTGAAATTATACTTTCAAGTAAGTGCTCGTGTGGGGGTATAGCTCAGGGGTAGAGCGCTCGCTTTGCATGCGAGAAGTCTGGGGTTCGAATCCCCATACCTCCAAATATTTTGTTCAGATGTAGCATTTTGCATGTGCAGCTATAACAAATTTGAGCTGCCTTCGTCACTGATCAGCTTTTTATCATATCAACATTTTGAGGTCGTATCTTATTACTTTCACTTATCTAGATTTGTACTGAAATTATACTTTCAAGTAAGTGCTCGTGTGGGGGTATAGCTCAGGGGTAGAGCGCTCGCTTTGCATGCGAGAAGTCTGGGGTTCGAATCCCCATACCTCCAAATATTTTGTTCAGATGTAGCATTTTGCATGTGCAGCTATAACAAATTTGAGCTGCCTTCGTCACTGATCAGCTTTTTATCATATCAACATTTTGAGGTCGTATCTTATTACTTTCACTTATCTAGATTTGTACTGAAATTATACTTTCAAGTAAGTGCTCGTGTGGGGGTATAGCTCAGGGGTAGAGCGCTCGCTTTGCATGCGAGAAGTCTGGGGTTCGAATCCCCATACCTCCAAATATTTTGTTCAGATGTAGCATTTTGCATGTGCAGCTATAACAAATTTGAGCTGCCTTCGTCACTGATCAGCTTTTTATCATATCAACATTTTGAGGTCGTATCTTATTACTTTCACTTATCTAGATTTGTACTGAAATTATACTTTCAAGTAAGTGCTCGTGTGGGGGTATAGCTCAGGGGTAGAGCGCTCGCTTTGCATGCGAGAAGTCTGGGGTTCGAATCCCCATACCTCCAAATATTTTGTTCAGATGTAGCATTTTGCATGTGCAGCTATAACAAATTTGAGCTGCCTTCGTCACTGATCAGCTTTTTATCATATCAACATTTTGAGGTCGTATCTTATTACTTTCACTTATCTAGATTTGTACTGAAATTATACTTTCAAGTAAGTGCTCGTGTGGGGGTATAGCTCAGGGGTAGAGCGCTCGCTTTGCATGCGAGAAGTCTGGGGTTCGAATCCCCATACCTCCAAATATTTTGTTCAGATAGCATTTTGCATGTGCAGCTATAACAAATTTGAGCTGCCTTCGTCACTGATCAGCTTTTTATCATATCAACATTTTGAGGTCGTATCTTATTACTTTCACTTATCTAGATTTGTACTGAAATTATACTTTCAAGTAAGTGCTCGTGTGGGGGTATAGCTCAGGGGTAGAGCGCTCGCTTTGCATGCGAGAAGTCTGGGGTTCGAATCCCCATACCTCCAAATATTTTGTTCAGATGTAGCATTTTGCATGTGCAGCTATAACAAATTTGAGCTGCCTTCGTCACTGATCAGCTTTTTATCATATCAACATTTTGAGGTCGTATCTTATTACTTTCACTTATCTAGATTTGTACTGAAATTATACTTTCAAGTAAGTGCTCGTGTGGGGGTATAGCTCAGGGGTAGAGCGCTCGCTTTGCATGCGAGAAGTCTGGGGTTCGAATCCCCATACCTCCAAATATTTTGTTCAGATGTAGCATTTTGCATGTGCAGCTATAACAAATTTGAGCTGCCTTCGTCACTGATCAGCTTTTTATCATATCAACATTTTGAGGTCGTATCTTATTACTTTCACTTATCTAGATTTGTACTGAAATTATACTTTCAAGTAAGTGCTCGTGTGGGGGTATAGCTCAGGGGTAGAGCGCTCGCTTTGCATGCGAGAAGTCTGGGGTTCGAATCCCCATACCTCCAAATATTTTGTTCAGATGTAGCATTTTGCATGTGCAGCTATAACAAATTTGAGCTGCCTTCGTCACTGATCAGCTTTTTATCATATCAACATTTTGAGGTCGTATCTTATTACTTTCACTTATCTAGATTTGTACTGAAATTATACTTTCAAGTAAGTGCTCGTGTGGGGGTATAGCTCAGGGGTAGAGCGCTCGCTTTGCATGCGAGAAGTCTGGGGTTCGAATCCCCATACCTCCAAATATTTTGTTCAGATGTAGCATTTTGCATGTGCAGCTATAACAAATTTGAGCTGCCTTCGTCACTGATCAGCTTTTTATCATATCAACATTTTGAGGTCGTATCTTATTACTTTCACTTATCTAGATTTGTACTGAAATTATACTTTCAAGTAAGTGCTCGTGTGGGGGTATAGCTCAGGGGTAGAGCGCTCGCTTTGCATGCGAGAAGTCTGGGGTTCGAATCCCCATACCTCCAAATATTTTGTTCAGATGTAGCATTTTGCATGTGCAGCTATAACAAATTTGAGCTGCCTTCGTCACTGATCAGCTTTTTATCATATCAACATTTTGAGGTCGTATCTTATTACTTTCACTTATCTAGATTTGTACTGAAATTATACTTTCAAGTAAGTGCTCGTGTGGGGGTATAGCTCAGGGGTAGAGCGCTCGCTTTGCATGCGAGAAGTCTGGGGTTCGAATCCCCATACCTCCAAATATTTTGTTCAGATGTAGCATTTTGCATGTGCAGCTATAACAAATTTGAGCTGCCTTCGTCACTGATCAGCTTTTTATCATATCAACATTTTGAGGTCGTATCTTATTACTTTCACTTATCTAGATTTGTACTGAAATTATACTTTCAAGTAAGTGCTCGTGTGGGGGTATAGCTCAGGGGTAGAGCGCTCGCTTTGCATGCGAGAAGTCTGGGGTTCGAATCCCCATACCTCCAAATATTTTGTTCAGTAGCATTTTGCATGTGCAGCTATAACAAATTTGAGCTGCCTTCGTCACTGATCAGCTTTTTATCATATCAACATTTTGAGGTCGTATCTTATTACTTTCACTTATCTAGATTTGTACTGAAATTATACTTTCAAGTAAGTGCTCGTGTGGGGGTATAGCTCAGGGGTAGAGCGCTCGCTTTGCATGCGAGAAGTCTGGGGTTCGAATCCCCATACCTCCAAATATTTTGTTCAGATGTAGCATTTTGCATGTGCAGCTATAACAAATTTGAGCTGCCTTCGTCACTGATCAGCTTTTTATCATATCAACATTTTGAGGTCGTATCTTATTACTTTCACTTATCTAGATTTGTACTGAAATTATACTTTCAAGTAAGTGCTCGTGTGGGGGTATAGCTCAGGGGTAGAGCGCTCGCTTTGCATGCGAGAAGTCTGGGGTTCGAATCCCCATACCTCCAAATATTTTGTTCAGATGTAGCATTTTGCATGTGCAGCTATAACAAATTTGAGCTGCCTTCGTCACTGATCAGCTTTTTATCATATCAACATTTTGAGGTCGTATCTTATTACTTTCACTTATCTAGATTTGTACTGAAATTATACTTTCAAGCGAGAAGTCTGGGGTTCGAATCCCCATACCTCCAAATATTTTGTTCAGTAGCATTTTGCATGTGCAGCTATAACAAATTTGAGCTGCCTTCGTCACTGATCAGCTTTTTATCATATCAACATTTTGAGGTCGTATCTTATTACTTTCACTTATCTAGATTTGTACTGAAATTATACTTTCAAGCGAGAAGTCTGGGGTTCGAATCCCCATACCTCCAAATATTTTGTTCAGATAGCATTTTGCATGTGCAGCTATAACAAATTTGAGCTGCCTTCGTCACTGATCAGCTTTTTATCATATCAACATTTTGAGGTCGTATCTTATTACTTTCACTTATCTAGATTTGTACTGAAATTATACTTTCAAGCGAGAAGTCTGGGGTTCGAATCCCCATACCTCCAAATATTTTGTTCAGATAGCATTTTGCATGTGCAGCTATAACAAATTTGAGCTGCCTTCGTCACTGATCAGCTTTTTATCATATCAACATTTTGAGGTCGTATCTTATTACTTTCACTTATCTAGATTTGTACTGAAATTATACTTTCAAGTAAGTGCTCGTGTGGGGGTATAGCTCAGGGGTAGAGCGCTCGCTTTGCATGCGAGAAGTCTGGGGTTCGAATCCCCATACCTCCAAATATTTTGTTCAGATGTAGCATTTTGCATGTGCAGCTATAACAAATTTGAGCTGCCTTCGTCACTGATCAGCTTTTTATCATATCAACATTTTGAGGTCGTATCTTATTACTTTCACTTATCTAGATTTGTACTGAAATTATACTTTCAAGCGAGAAGTCTGGGGTTCGAATCCCCATACCTCCAAATATTTTGTTCAGTAGCATTTTGCATGTGCAGCTATAACAAATTTGAGCTGCCTTCGTCACTGATCAGCTTTTTATCATATCAACATTTTGAGGTCGTATCTTATTACTTTCACTTATCTAGATTTGTACTGAAATTATACTTTCAAGCGAGAAGTCTGGGGTTCGAATCCCATGCGATACCTCCAAATATTTTGTTCAGTAGCATTTTGCATGTGCAGCTATAACAAATTTGAGCTGCCTTCGTCACTGATCAGCTTTTTATCATATCAACATTTTGAGGTCGTATCTTATTACTTTCACTTATCTAGATTTGTACTGAAATTATACTTTCAAGTAAGTGCTCGTGTGGGGGTATAGCTCAGGGGTAGAGCGCTCGCTTTGCATGCGAGAAGTCTGGGGTTCGAATCCCCATACCTCCAAATATTTTGTTCAGATGTAGCATTTTGCATGTGCAGCTATAACAAATTTGAGCTGCCTTCGTCACTGATCAGCTTTTTATCATATCAACATTTTGAGGTCGTATCTTATTACTTTCACTTATCTAGATTTGTACTGAAATTATACTTTCAAGTAAGTGCTCGTGTGGGGGTATAGCTCAGGGGTAGAGCGCTCGCTTTGCATGCGAGAAGTCTGGGGTTCGAATCCCCATACCTCCAAATATTTTGTTCAGATGTAGCATTTTGCATGTGCAGCTATAACAAATTTGAGCTGCCTTCGTCACTGATCAGCTTTTTATCATATCAACATTTTGAGGTCGTATCTTATTACTTTCACTTATCTAGATTTGTACTGAAATTATACTTTCAAGTAAGTGCTCGTGTGGGGGTATAGCTCAGGGGTAGAGCGCTCGCTTTGCATGCGAGAAGTCTGGGGTTCGAATCCCCATACCTCCAAATATTTTGTTCAGATGTAGCATTTTGCATGTGCAGCTATAACAAATTTGAGCTGCCTTCGTCACTGATCAGCTTTTTATCATATCAACATTTTGAGGTCGTATCTTATTACTTTCACTTATCTAGATTTGTACTGAAATTATACTTTCAAGTAAGTGCTCGTGTGGGGGTATAGCTCAGGGGTAGAGCGCTCGCTTTGCATGCGAGAAGTCTGGGGTTCGAATCCCCATACCTCCAAATATTTTGTTCAGATGTAGCATTTTGCATGTGCAGCTATAACAAATTTGAGCTGCCTTCGTCACTGATCAGCTTTTTATCATATCAACATTTTGAGGTCGTATCTTATTACTTTCACTTATCTAGATTTGTACTGAAATTATACTTTCAAGTAAGTGCTCGTGTGGGGGTATAGCTCAGGGGTAGAGCGCTCGCTTTGCATGCGAGAAGTCTGGGGTTCGAATCCCCATACCTCCAAATATTTTGTTCAGATGTAGCATTTTGCATGTGCAGCTATAACAAATTTGAGCTGCCTTCGTCACTGATCAGCTTTTTATCATATCAACATTTTGAGGTCGTATCTTATTACTTTCACTTATCTAGATTTGTACTGAAATTATACTTTCAAGTAAGTGCTCGTGTGGGGGTATAGCTCAGGGGTAGAGCGCTCGCTTTGCATGCGAGAAGTCTGGGGTTCGAATCCCCATACCTCCAAATATTTTGTTCAGATGTAGCATTTTGCATGTGCAGCTATAACAAATTTGAGCTGCCTTCGTCACTGATCAGCTTTTTATCATATCAACATTTTGAGGTCGTATCTTATTACTTTCACTTATCTAGATTTGTACTGAAATTATACTTTCAAGTAAGTGCTCGTGTGGGGGTATAGCTCAGGGGTAGAGCGCTCGCTTTGCATGCGAGAAGTCTGGGGTTCGAATCCCCATACCTCCAAATATTTTGTTCAGATGTAGCATTTTGCATGTGCAGCTATAACAAATTTGAGCTGCCTTCGTCACTGATCAGCTTTTTATCATATCAACATTTTGAGGTCGTATCTTATTACTTTCACTTATCTAGATTTGTACTGAAATTATACTTTCAAGTAAGTGCTCGTGTGGGGGTATAGCTCAGGGGTAGAGCGCTCGCTTTGCATGCGAGAAGTCTGGGGTTCGAATCCCCATACCTCCAAATATTTTGTTCAGATGTAGCATTTTGCATGTGCAGCTATAACAAATTTGAGCTGCCTTCGTCACTGATCAGCTTTTTATCATATCAACATTTTGAGGTCGTATCTTATTACTTTCACTTATCTAGATTTGTACTGAAATTATACTTTCAAGTAAGTGCTCGTGTGGGGGTATAGCTCAGGGGTAGAGCGCTCGCTTTGCATGCGAGAAGTCTGGGGTTCGAATCCCCATACCTCCAAATATTTTGTTCAGATGTAGCATTTTGCATGTGCAGCTATAACAAATTTGAGCTGCCTTCGTCACTGATCAGCTTTTTATCATATCAACATTTTGAGGTCGTATCTTATTACTTTCACTTATCTAGATTTGTACTGAAATTATACTTTCAAGTAAGTGCTCGTGTGGGGGTATAGCTCAGGGGTAGAGCGCTCGCTTTGCATGCGAGAAGTCTGGGGTTCGAATCCCCATACCTCCAAATATTTTGTTCAGATGTAGCATTTTGCATGTGCAGCTATAACAAATTTGAGCTGCCTTCGTCACTGATCAGCTTTTTATCATATCAACATTTTGAGGTCGTATCTTATTACTTTCACTTATCTAGATTTGTACTGAAATTATACTTTCAAGTAAGTGCTCGTGTGGGGGTATAGCTCAGGGGTAGAGCGCTCGCTTTGCATGCGAGAAGTCTGGGGTTCGAATCCCCATACCTCCAAATATTTTGTTCAGATGTAGCATTTTGCATGTGCAGCTATAACAAATTTGAGCTGCCTTCGTCACTGATCAGCTTTTTATCATATCAACATTTTGAGGTCGTATCTTATTACTTTCACTTATCTAGATTTGTACTGAAATTATACTTTCAAGTAAGTGCTCGTGTGGGGGTATAGCTCAGGGGTAGAGCGCTCGCTTTGCATGCGAGAAGTCTGGGGTTCGAATCCCCATACCTCCAAATATTTTGTTCAGATGTAGCATTTTGCATGTGCAGCTATAACAAATTTGAGCTGCCTTCGTCACTGATCAGCTTTTTATCATATCAACATTTTGAGGTCGTATCTTATTACTTTCACTTATCTAGATTTGTACTGAAATTATACTTTCAAGTAAGTGCTCGTGTGGGGGTATAGCTCAGGGGTAGAGCGCTCGCTTTGCATGCGAGAAGTCTGGGGTTCGAATCCCCATACCTCCAAATATTTTGTTCAGATGTAGCATTTTGCATGTGCAGCTATAACAAATTTGAGCTGCCTTCGTCACTGATCAGCTTTTTATCATATCAACATTTTGAGGTCGTATCTTATTACTTTCACTTATCTAGATTTGTACTGAAATTATACTTTCAAGTAAGTGCTCGTGTGGGGGTATAGCTCAGGGGTAGAGCGCTCGCTTTGCATGCGAGAAGTCTGGGGTTCGAATCCCCATACCTCCAAATATTTTGTTCAGATGTAGCATTTTGCATGTGCAGCTATAACAAATTTGAGCTGCCTTCGTCACTGATCAGCTTTTTATCATATCAACATTTTGAGGTCGTATCTTATTACTTTCACTTATCTAGATTTGTACTGAAATTATACTTTCAAGTAAGTGCTCGTGTGGGGGTATAGCTCAGGGGTAGAGCGCTCGCTTTGCATGCGAGAAGTCTGGGGTTCGAATCCCCATACCTCCAAATATTTTGTTCAGATGTAGCATTTTGCATGTGCAGCTATAACAAATTTGAGCTGCCTTCGTCACTGATCAGCTTTTTATCATATCAACATTTTGAGGTCGTATCTTATTACTTTCAATTATCTAGATTTGTACTGAAATTATACTTTCAAGTAAGTGCTCGTGTGGGGGTATAGCTCAGGGGTAGAGCGCTCGCTTTGCATGCGAGAAGTCTGGGGTTCGAATCCCCATACCTCCAAATATTTTGTTCAGATGTAGCATTTTGCATGTGCAGCTATAACAAATTTGAGCTGCCTTCGTCACTGATCAGCTTTTTATCATATCAACATTTTGAGGTCGTATCTTATTACTTTCACTTATCTAGATTTGTACTGAAATTATACTTTCAAGTAAGTGCTCGTGTGGGGGTATAGCTCAGGGGTAGAGCGCTCGCTTTGCATGCGAGAAGTCTGGGGTTCGAATCCCCATACCTCCAAATATTTTGTTCAGATGTAGCATTTTGCATGTGCAGCTATAACAAATTTGAGCTGCCTTCGTCACTGATCAGCTTTTTATCATATCAACATTTTGAGGTCGTATCTTATTACTTTCAATTATCTAGATTTGTACTGAAATTATACTTTCAAGTAAGTGCTCGTGTGGGGGTATAGCTCAGGGGTAGAGCGCTCGCTTTGCATGCGAGAAGTCTGGGGTTCGAATCCCCATACCTCCAAATATTTTGTTCAGATGTAGCATTTTGCATGTGCAGCTATAACAAATTTGAGCTGCCTTCGTCACTGATCAGCTTTTTATCATATCAACATTTTGAGGTCGTATCTTATTACTTTCACTTATCTAGATTTGTACTGAAATTATACTTTCAAGTAAGTGCTCGTGTGGGGGTATAGCTCAGGGGTAGAGCGCTCGCTTTGCATGCGAGAAGTCTGGGGTTCGAATCCCCATACCTCCAAATATTTTGTTCAGATGTAGCATTTTGCATGTGCAGCTATAACAAATTTGAGCTGCCTTCGTCACTGATCAGCTTTTTATCATATCAACATTTTGAGGTCGTATCTTATTACTTTCACTTATCTAGATTTGTACTGAAATTATACTTTCAAGTAAGTGCTCGTGTGGGGGTATAGCTCAGGGGTAGAGCGCTCGCTTTGCATGCGAGAAGTCTGGGGTTCGAATCCCCATACCTCCAAATATTTTGTTCAGATGTAGCATTTTGCATGTGCAGCTATAACAAATTTGAGCTGCCTTCGTCACTGATCAGCTTTTTATCATATCAACATTTTGAGGTCGTATCTTATTACTTTCAATTATCTAGATTTGTACTGAAATTATACTTTCAAGTAAGTGCTCGTGTGGGGGTATAGCTCAGGGGTAGAGCGCTCGCTTTGCATGCGAGAAGTCTGGGGTTCGAATCCCCATACCTCCAAATATTTTGTTCAGATGTAGCATTTTGCATGTGCAGCTATAACAAATTTGAGCTGCCTTCGTCACTGATCAGCTTTTTATCATATCAACATTTTGAGGTCGTATCTTATTACTTTCAATTATCTAGATTTGTACTGAAATTATACTTTCAAGTAAGTGCTCGTGTGGGGGTATAGCTCAGGGGTAGAGCGCTCGCTTTGCATGCGAGAAGTCTGGGGTTCGAATCCCCATACCTCCAAATATTTTGTTCAGATGTAGCATTTTGCATGTGCATCTATAACAAATTTGAGCTGCCTTCGTCACTGATCAGCTTTTTATCATATCAACATTTTGAGGTCGTATCTTATTACTTTCAATTATCTAGATTTGTACTGAAATTATACTTTCAAGTAAGTGCTCGTGTGGGGGTATAGCTCAGGGGTAGAGCGCTCGCTTTGCATGCGAGAAGTCTGGGGTTCGAATCCCCATACCTCCAAATATTTTGTTCAGATGTAGCATTTTGCATGTGCATCTATAACAAATTTGAGCTGCCTTCGTCACTGATCAGCTTTTTATCATATCAACATTTTGAGGTCGTATCTTATTACTTTCAATTATCTAGATTTGTACTGAAATTATACTTTCAAGTAAGTGCTCGTGTGGGGGTATAGCTCAGGGGTAGAGCGCTCGCTTTGCATGCGAGAAGTCTGGGGTTCGAATCCCCATACCTCCAAATATTTTGTTCAGATGTAGCATTTTGCATGTGCAGCTATAACAAATTTGAGCTGCCTTCGTCACTGATCAGCTTTTTATCATATCAACATTTTGAGGTCGTATCTTATTACTTTCAATTATCTAGATTTGTACTGAAATTATACTTTCAAGTAAGTGCTCGTGTGGGGGTATAGCTCAGGGGTAGAGCGCTCGCTTTGCATGCGAGAAGTCTGGGGTTCGAATCCCCATACCTCCAAATATTTTGTTCAGATGTAGCATTTTGCATGTGCATCTATAACAAATTTGAGCTGCCTTCGTCACTGATCAGCTTTTTATCATATCAACATTTTGAGGTCGTATCTTATTACTTTCAATTATCTAGATTTGTACTGAAATTATACTTTCAAGTAAGTGCTCGTGTGGGGGTATAGCTCAGGGGTAGAGCGCTCGCTTTGCATGCGAGAAGTCTGGGGTTCGAATCCCCATACCTCCAAATATTTTGTTCAGATGTAGCATTTTGCATGTGCAGCTATAACAAATTTGAGCTGCCTTCGTCACTGATCAGCTTTTTATCATATCAACATTTTGAGGTCGTATCTTATTACTTTCAATTATCTAGATTTGTACTGAAATTATACTTTCAAGTAAGTGCTCGTGTGGGGGTATAGCTCAGGGGTAGAGCGCTCGCTTTGCATGCGAGAAGTCTGGGGTTCGAATCCCCATACCTCCAAATATTTTGTTCAGATGTAGCATTTTGCATGTGCATCTATAACAAATTTGAGCTGCCTTCGTCACTGATCAGCTTTTTATCATATCAACATTTTGAGGTCGTATCTTATTACTTTCAATTATCTAGATTTGTACTGAAATTATACTTTCAAGTAAGTGCTCGTGTGGGGGTATAGCTCAGGGGTAGAGCGCTCGCTTTGCATGCGAGAAGTCTGGGGTTCGAATCCCCATACCTCCAAATATTTTGTTCAGATGTAGCATTTTGCATGTGCATCTATAACAAATTTGAGCTGCCTTCGTCACTGATCAGCTTTTTATCATATCAACATTTTGAGGTCGTATCTTATTACTTTCAATTATCTAGATTTGTACTGAAATTATACTTTCAAGTAAGTGCTCGTGTGGGGGTATAGCTCAGGGGTAGAGCGCTCGCTTTGCATGCGAGAAGTCTGGGGTTCGAATCCCCATACCTCCAAATATTTTGTTCAGATGTAGCATTTTGCATGTGCATCTATAACAAATTTGAGCTGCCTTCGTCACTGATCAGCTTTTTATCATATCAACATTTTGAGGTCGTATCTTATTACTTTCAATTATCTAGATTTGTACTGAAATTATACTTTCAAGTAAGTGCTCGTGTGGGGGTATAGCTCAGGGGTAGAGCGCTCGCTTTGCATGCGAGAAGTCTGGGGTTCGAATCCCCATACCTCCAAATATTTTGTTCAGATGTAGCATTTTGCATGTGCATCTATAACAAATTTGAGCTGCCTTCGTCACTGATCAGCTTTTTATCATATCAACATTTTGAGGTCGTATCTTATTACTTTCAATTATCTAGATTTGTACTGAAATTATACTTTCAAGTAAGTGCTCGTGTGGGGGTATAGCTCAGGGGTAGAGCGCTCGCTTTGCATGCGAGAAGTCTGGGGTTCGAATCCCCATACCTCCAAATATTTTGTTCAGATGTAGCATTTTGCATGTGCATCTATAACAAATTTGAGCTGCCTTCGTCACTGATCAGCTTTTTATCATATCAACATTTTGAGGTCGTATCTTATTACTTTCAATTATCTAGATTTGTACTGAAATTATACTTTCAAGTAAGTGCTCGTGTGGGGGTATAGCTCAGGGGTAGAGCGCTCGCTTTGCATGCGAGAAGTCTGGGGTTCGAATCCCCATACCTCCAAATATTTTGTTCAGATGTAGCATTTTGCATGTGCATCTATAACAAATTTGAGCTGCCTTCGTCACTGATCAGCTTTTTATCATATCAACATTTTGAGGTCGTATCTTATTACTTTCAATTATCTAGATTTGTACTGAAATTATACTTTCAAGTAAGTGCTCGTGTGGGGGTATAGCTCAGGGGTAGAGCGCTCGCTTTGCATGCGAGAAGTCTGGGGTTCGAATCCCCATACCTCCAAATATTTTGTTCAGATGTAGCATTTTGCATGTGCATCTATAACAAATTTGAGCTGCCTTCGTCACTGATCAGCTTTTTATCATATCAACATTTTGAGGTCGTATCTTATTACTTTCAATTATCTAGATTTGTACTGAAATTATACTTTCAAGTAAGTGCTCGTGTGGGGGTATAGCTCAGGGGTAGAGCGCTCGCTTTGCATGCGAGAAGTCTGGGGTTCGAATCCCCATACCTCCAAATATTTTGTTCAGATGTAGCATTTTGCATGTGCATCTATAACAAATTTGAGCTGCCTTCGTCACTGATCAGCTTTTTATCATATCAACATTTTGAGGTCGTATCTTATTACTTTCAATTATCTAGATTTGTACTGAAATTATACTTTCAAGTAAGTGCTCGTGTGGGGGTATAGCTCAGGGGTAGAGCGCTCGCTTTGCATGCGAGAAGTCTGGGGTTCGAATCCCCATACCTCCAAATATTTTGTTCAGATGTAGCATTTTGCATGTGCATCTATAACAAATTTGAGCTGCCTTCGTCACTGATCAGCTTTTTATCATATCAACATTTTGAGGTCGTATCTTATTACTTTCAATTATCTAGATTTGTACTGAAATTATACTTTCAAGTAAGTGCTCGTGTGGGGGTATAGCTCAGGGGTAGAGCGCTCGCTTTGCATGCGAGAAGTCTGGGGTTCGAATCCCCATACCTCCAAATATTTTGTTCAGATGTAGCATTTTGCATGTGCATCTATAACAAATTTGAGCTGCCTTCGTCACTGATCAGCTTTTTATCATATCAACATTTTGAGGTCGTATCTTATTACTTTCAATTATCTAGATTTGTACTGAAATTATACTTTCAAGTAAGTGCTCGTGTGGGGGTATAGCTCAGGGGTAGAGCGCTCGCTTTGCATGCGAGAAGTCTGGGGTTCGAATCCCCATACCTCCAAATATTTTGTTCAGATGTAGCATTTTGCATGTGCATCTATAACAAATTTGAGCTGCCTTCGTCACTGATCAGCTTTTTATCATATCAACATTTTGAGGTCGTATCTTATTACTTTCAATTATCTAGATTTGTACTGAAATTATACTTTCAAGTAAGTGCTCGTGTGGGGGTATAGCTCAGGGGTAGAGCGCTCGCTTTGCATGCGAGAAGTCTGGGGTTCGAATCCCCATACCTCCAAATATTTTGTTCAGATGTAGCATTTTGCATGTGCATCTATAACAAATTTGAGCTGCCTTCGTCACTGATCAGCTTTTTATCATATCAACATTTTGAGGTCGTATCTTATTACTTTCAATTATCTAGATTTGTACTGAAATTATACTTTCAAGTAAGTGCTCGTGTGGGGGTATAGCTCAGGGGTAGAGCGCTCGCTTTGCATGCGAGAAGTCTGGGGTTCGAATCCCCATACCTCCAAATATTTTGTTCAGATGTAGCATTTTGCATGTGCATCTATAACAAATTTGAGCTGCCTTCGTCACTGATCAGCTTTTTATCATATCAACATTTTGAGGTCGTATCTTATTACTTTCAATTATCTAGATTTGTACTGAAATTATACTTTCAAGTAAGTGCTCGTGTGGGGGTATAGCTCAGGGGTAGAGCGCTCGCTTTGCATGCGAGAAGTCTGGGGTTCGAATCCCCATACCTCCAAATATTTTGTTCAGATGTAGCATTTTGCATGTGCATCTATAACAAATTTGAGCTGCCTTCGTCACTGATCAGCTTTTTATCATATCAACATTTTGAGGTCGTATCTTATTACTTTCAATTATCTAGATTTGTACTGAAATTATACTTTCAAGTAAGTGCTCGTGTGGGGGTATAGCTCAGGGGTAGAGCGCTCGCTTTGCATGCGAGAAGTCTGGGGTTCGAATCCCCATACCTCCAAATATTTTGTTCAGATGTAGCATTTTGCATGTGCATCTATAACAAATTTGAGCTGCCTTCGTCACTGATCAGCTTTTTATCATATCAACATTTTGAGGTCGTATCTTATTACTTTCAATTATCTAGATTTGTACTGAAATTATACTTTCAAGTAAGTGCTCGTGTGGGGGTATAGCTCAGGGGTAGAGCGCTCGCTTTGCATGCGAGAAGTCTGGGGTTCGAATCCCCATACCTCCAAATATTTTGTTCAGATGTAGCATTTTGCATGTGCATCTATAACAAATTTGAGCTGCCTTCGTCACTGATCAGCTTTTTATCATATCAACATTTTGAGGTCGTATCTTATTACTTTCAATTATCTAGATTTGTACTGAAATTATACTTTCAAGTAAGTGCTCGTGTGGGGGTATAGCTCAGGGGTAGAGCGCTCGCTTTGCATGCGAGAAGTCTGGGGTTCGAATCCCCATACCTCCAAATATTTTGTTCAGATGTAGCATTTTGCATGTGCATCTATAACAAATTTGAGCTGCCTTCGTCACTGATCAGCTTTTTATCATATCAACATTTTGAGGTCGTATCTTATTACTTTCAATTATCTAGATTTGTACTGAAATTATACTTTCAAGTAAGTGCTCGTGTGGGGGTATAGCTCAGGGGTAGAGCGCTCGCTTTGCATGCGAGAAGTCTGGGGTTCGAATCCCCATACCTCCAAATATTTTGTTCAGATGTAGCATTTTGCATGTGCATCTATAACAAATTTGAGCTGCCTTCGTCACTGATCAGCTTTTTATCATATCAACATTTTGAGGTCGTATCTTATTACTTTCAATTATCTAGATTTGTACTGAAATTATACTTTCAAGTAAGTGCTCGTGTGGGGGTATAGCTCAGGGGTAGAGCGCTCGCTTTGCATGCGAGAAGTCTGGGGTTCGAATCCCCATACCTCCAAATATTTTGTTCAGATGTAGCATTTTGCATGTGCATCTATAACAAATTTGAGCTGCCTTCGTCACTGATCAGCTTTTTATCATATCAACATTTTGAGGTCGTATCTTATTACTTTCAATTATCTAGATTTGTACTGAAATTATACTTTCAAGTAAGTGCTCGTGTGGGGGTATAGCTCAGGGGTAGAGCGCTCGCTTTGCATGCGAGAAGTCTGGGGTTCGAATCCCCATACCTCCAAATATTTTGTTCAGATGTAGCATTTTGCATGTGCATCTATAACAAATTTGAGCTGCCTTCGTCACTGATCAGCTTTTTATCATATCAACATTTTGAGGTCGTATCTTATTACTTTCAATTATCTAGATTTGTACTGAAATTATACTTTCAAGTAAGTGCTCGTGTGGGGGTATAGCTCAGGGGTAGAGCGCTCGCTTTGCATGCGAGAAGTCTGGGGTTCGAATCCCCATACCTCCAAATATTTTGTTCAGATGTAGCATTTTGCATGTGCATCTATAACAAATTTGAGCTGCCTTCGTCACTGATCAGCTTTTTATCATATCAACATTTTGAGGTCGTATCTTATTACTTTCAATTATCTAGATTTGTACTGAAATTATACTTTCAAGTAAGTGCTCGTGTGGGGGTATAGCTCAGGGGTAGAGCGCTCGCTTTGCATGCGAGAAGTCTGGGGTTCGAATCCCCATACCTCCAAATATTTTGTTCAGATGTAGCATTTTGCATGTGCATCTATAACAAATTTGAGCTGCCTTCGTCACTGATCAGCTTTTTATCATATCAACATTTTGAGGTCGTATCTTATTACTTTCAATTATCTAGATTTGTACTGAAATTATACTTTCAAGTAAGTGCTCGTGTGGGGGTATAGCTCAGGGGTAGAGCGCTCGCTTTGCATGCGAGAAGTCTGGGGTTCGAATCCCCATACCTCCAAATATTTTGTTCAGATGTAGCATTTTGCATGTGCATCTATAACAAATTTGAGCTGCCTTCGTCACTGATCAGCTTTTTATCATATCAACATTTTGAGGTCGTATCTTATTACTTTCAATTATCTAGATTTGTACTGAAATTATACTTTCAAGTAAGTGCTCGTGTGGGGGTATAGCTCAGGGGTAGAGCGCTCGCTTTGCATGCGAGAAGTCTGGGGTTCGAATCCCCATACCTCCAAATATTTTGTTCAGATGTAGCATTTTGCATGTGCATCTATAACAAATTTGAGCTGCCTTCGTCACTGATCAGCTTTTTATCATATCAACATTTTGAGGTCGTATCTTATTACTTTCAATTATCTAGATTTGTACTGAAATTATACTTTCAAGTAAGTGCTCGTGTGGGGGTATAGCTCAGGGGTAGAGCGCTCGCTTTGCATGCGAGAAGTCTGGGGTTCGAATCCCCATACCTCCAAATATTTTGTTCAGATGTAGCATTTTGCATGTGCATCTATAACAAATTTGAGCTGCCTTCGTCACTGATCAGCTTTTTATCATATCAACATTTTGAGGTCGTATCTTATTACTTTCAATTATCTAGATTTGTACTGAAATTATACTTTCAAGTAAGTGCTCGTGTGGGGGTATAGCTCAGGGGTAGAGCGCTCGCTTTGCATGCGAGAAGTCTGGGGTTCGAATCCCCATACCTCCAAATATTTTGTTCAGATGTAGCATTTTGCATGTGCATCTATAACAAATTTGAGCTGCCTTCGTCACTGATCAGCTTTTTATCATATCAACATTTTGAGGTCGTATCTTATTACTTTCAATTATCTAGATTTGTACTGAAATTATACTTTCAAGTAAGTGCTCGTGTGGGGGTATAGCTCAGGGGTAGAGCGCTCGCTTTGCATGCGAGAAGTCTGGGGTTCGAATCCCCATACCTCCAAATATTTTGTTCAGATGTAGCATTTTGCATGTGCATCTATAACAAATTTGAGCTGCCTTCGTCACTGATCAGCTTTTTATCATATCAACATTTTGAGGTCGTATCTTATTACTTTCAATTATCTAGATTTGTACTGAAATTATACTTTCAAGTAAGTGCTCGTGTGGGGGTATAGCTCAGGGGTAGAGCGCTCGCTTTGCATGCGAGAAGTCTGGGGTTCGAATCCCCATACCTCCAAATATTTTGTTCAGATGTAGCATTTTGCATGTGCATCTATAACAAATTTGAGCTGCCTTCGTCACTGATCAGCTTTTTATCATATCAACATTTTGAGGTCGTATCTTATTACTTTCAATTATCTAGATTTGTACTGAAATTATACTTTCAAGTAAGTGCTCGTGTGGGGGTATAGCTCAGGGGTAGAGCGCTCGCTTTGCATGCGAGAAGTCTGGGGTTCGAATCCCCATACCTCCAAATATTTTGTTCAGATGTAGCATTTTGCATGTGCATCTATAACAAATTTGAGCTGCCTTCGTCACTGATCAGCTTTTTATCATATCAACATTTTGAGGTCGTATCTTATTACTTTCAATTATCTAGATTTGTACTGAAATTATACTTTCAAGTAAGTGCTCGTGTGGGGGTATAGCTCAGGGGTAGAGCGCTCGCTTTGCATGCGAGAAGTCTGGGGTTCGAATCCCCATACCTCCAAATATTTTGTTCAGATGTAGCATTTTGCATGTGCATCTATAACAAATTTGAGCTGCCTTCGTCACTGATCAGCTTTTTATCATATCAACATTTTGAGGTCGTATCTTATTACTTTCAATTATCTAGATTTGTACTGAAATTATACTTTCAAGTAAGTGCTCGTGTGGGGGTATAGCTCAGGGGTAGAGCGCTCGCTTTGCATGCGAGAAGTCTGGGGTTCGAATCCCCATACCTCCAAATATTTTGTTCAGATGTAGCATTTTGCATGTGCATCTATAACAAATTTGAGCTGCCTTCGTCACTGATCAGCTTTTTATCATATCAACATTTTGAGGTCGTATCTTATTACTTTCAATTATCTAGATTTGTACTGAAATTATACTTTCAAGTAAGTGCTCGTGTGGGGGTATAGCTCAGGGGTAGAGCGCTCGCTTTGCATGCGAGAAGTCTGGGGTTCGAATCCCCATACCTCCAAATATTTTGTTCAGATGTAGCATTTTGCATGTGCATCTATAACAAATTTGAGCTGCCTTCGTCACTGATCAGCTTTTTATCATATCAACATTTTGAGGTCGTATCTTATTACTTTCAATTATCTAGATTTGTACTGAAATTATACTTTCAAGTAAGTGCTCGTGTGGGGGTATAGCTCAGGGGTAGAGCGCTCGCTTTGCATGCGAGAAGTCTGGGGTTCGAATCCCCATACCTCCAAATATTTTGTTCAGATGTAGCATTTTGCATGTGCATCTATAACAAATTTGAGCTGCCTTCGTCACTGATCAGCTTTTTATCATATCAACATTTTGAGGTCGTATCTTATTACTTTCAATTATCTAGATTTGTACTGAAATTATACTTTCAAGTAAGTGCTCGTGTGGGGGTATAGCTCAGGGGTAGAGCGCTCGCTTTGCATGCGAGAAGTCTGGGGTTCGAATCCCCATACCTCCAAATATTTTGTTCAGATGTAGCATTTTGCATGTGCATCTATAACAAATTTGAGCTGCCTTCGTCACTGATCAGCTTTTTATCATATCAACATTTTGAGGTCGTATCTTATTACTTTCAATTATCTAGATTTGTACTGAAATTATACTTTCAAGTAAGTGCTCGTGTGGGGGTATAGCTCAGGGGTAGAGCGCTCGCTTTGCATGCGAGAAGTCTGGGGTTCGAATCCCCATACCTCCAAATATTTTGTTCAGATGTAGCATTTTGCATGTGCATCTATAACAAATTTGAGCTGCCTTCGTCACTGATCAGCTTTTTATCATATCAACATTTTGAGGTCGTATCTTATTACTTTCAATTATCTAGATTTGTACTGAAATTATACTTTCAAGTAAGTGCTCGTGTGGGGGTATAGCTCAGGGGTAGAGCGCTCGCTTTGCATGCGAGAAGTCTGGGGTTCGAATCCCCATACCTCCAAATATTTTGTTCAGATGTAGCATTTTGCATGTGCATCTATAACAAATTTGAGCTGCCTTCGTCACTGATCAGCTTTTTATCATATCAACATTTTGAGGTCGTATCTTATTACTTTCAATTATCTAGATTTGTACTGAAATTATACTTTCAAGTAAGTGCTCGTGTGGGGGTATAGCTCAGGGGTAGAGCGCTCGCTTTGCATGCGAGAAGTCTGGGGTTCGAATCCCCATACCTCCAAATATTTTGTTCAGATGTAGCATTTTGCATGTGCATCTATAACAAATTTGAGCTGCCTTCGTCACTGATCAGCTTTTTATCATATCAACATTTTGAGGTCGTATCTTATTACTTTCAATTATCTAGATTTGTACTGAAATTATACTTTCAAGTAAGTGCTCGTGTGGGGGTATAGCTCAGGGGTAGAGCGCTCGCTTTGCATGCGAGAAGTCTGGGGTTCGAATCCCCATACCTCCAAATATTTTGTTCAGATGTAGCATTTTGCATGTGCATCTATAACAAATTTGAGCTGCCTTCGTCACTGATCAGCTTTTTATCATATCAACATTTTGAGGTCGTATCTTATTACTTTCAATTATCTAGATTTGTACTGAAATTATACTTTCAAGTAAGTGCTCGTGTGGGGGTATAGCTCAGGGGTAGAGCGCTCGCTTTGCATGCGAGAAGTCTGGGGTTCGAATCCCCATACCTCCAAATATTTTGTTCAGATGTAGCATTTTGCATGTGCATCTATAACAAATTTGAGCTGCCTTCGTCACTGATCAGCTTTTTATCATATCAACATTTTGAGGTCGTATCTTATTACTTTCAATTATCTAGATTTGTACTGAAATTATACTTTCAAGTAAGTGCTCGTGTGGGGGTATAGCTCAGGGGTAGAGCGCTCGCTTTGCATGCGAGAAGTCTGGGGTTCGAATCCCCATACCTCCAAATATTTTGTTCAGATGTAGCATTTTGCATGTGCATCTATAACAAATTTGAGCTGCCTTCGTCACTGATCAGCTTTTTATCATATCAACATTTTGAGGTCGTATCTTATTACTTTCAATTATCTAGATTTGTACTGAAATTATACTTTCAAGTAAGTGCTCGTGTGGGGGTATAGCTCAGGGGTAGAGCGCTCGCTTTGCATGCGAGAAGTCTGGGGTTCGAATCCCCATACCTCCAAATATTTTGTTCAGATGTAGCATTTTGCATGTGCATCTATAACAAATTTGAGCTGCCTTCGTCACTGATCAGCTTTTTATCATATCAACATTTTGAGGTCGTATCTTATTACTTTCAATTATCTAGATTTGTACTGAAATTATACTTTCAAGTAAGTGCTCGTGTGGGGGTATAGCTCAGGGGTAGAGCGCTCGCTTTGCATGCGAGAAGTCTGGGGTTCGAATCCCCATACCTCCAAATATTTTGTTCAGATGTAGCATTTTGCATGTGCATCTATAACAAATTTGAGCTGCCTTCGTCACTGATCAGCTTTTTATCATATCAACATTTTGAGGTCGTATCTTATTACTTTCAATTATCTAGATTTGTACTGAAATTATACTTTCAAGTAAGTGCTCGTGTGGGGGTATAGCTCAGGGGTAGAGCGCTCGCTTTGCATGCGAGAAGTCTGGGGTTCGAATCCCCATACCTCCAAATATTTTGTTCAGATGTAGCATTTTGCATGTGCATCTATAACAAATTTGAGCTGCCTTCGTCACTGATCAGCTTTTTATCATATCAACATTTTGAGGTCGTATCTTATTACTTTCAATTATCTAGATTTGTACTGAAATTATACTTTCAAGTAAGTGCTCGTGTGGGGGTATAGCTCAGGGGTAGAGCGCTCGCTTTGCATGCGAGAAGTCTGGGGTTCGAATCCCCATACCTCCAAATATTTTGTTCAGATGTAGCATTTTGCATGTGCATCTATAACAAATTTGAGCTGCCTTCGTCACTGATCAGCTTTTTATCATATCAACATTTTGAGGTCGTATCTTATTACTTTCAATTATCTAGATTTGTACTGAAATTATACTTTCAAGTAAGTGCTCGTGTGGGGGTATAGCTCAGGGGTAGAGCGCTCGCTTTGCATGCGAGAAGTCTGGGGTTCGAATCCCCATACCTCCAAATATTTTGTTCAGATGTAGCATTTTGCATGTGCATCTATAACAAATTTGAGCTGCCTTCGTCACTGATCAGCTTTTTATCATATCAACATTTTGAGGTCGTATCTTATTACTTTCAATTATCTAGATTTGTACTGAAATTATACTTTCAAGTAAGTGCTCGTGTGGGGGTATAGCTCAGGGGTAGAGCGCTCGCTTTGCATGCGAGAAGTCTGGGGTTCGAATCCCCATACCTCCAAATATTTTGTTCAGATGTAGCATTTTGCATGTGCATCTATAACAAATTTGAGCTGCCTTCGTCACTGATCAGCTTTTTATCATATCAACATTTTGAGGTCGTATCTTATTACTTTCAATTATCTAGATTTGTACTGAAATTATACTTTCAAGTAAGTGCTCGTGTGGGGGTATAGCTCAGGGGTAGAGCGCTCGCTTTGCATGCGAGAAGTCTGGGGTTCGAATCCCCATACCTCCAAATATTTTGTTCAGATGTAGCATTTTGCATGTGCATCTATAACAAATTTGAGCTGCCTTCGTCACTGATCAGCTTTTTATCATATCAACATTTTGAGGTCGTATCTTATTACTTTCAATTATCTAGATTTGTACTGAAATTATACTTTCAAGTAAGTGCTCGTGTGGGGGTATAGCTCAGGGGTAGAGCGCTCGCTTTGCATGCGAGAAGTCTGGGGTTCGAATCCCCATACCTCCAAATATTTTGTTCAGATGTAGCATTTTGCATGTGCATCTATAACAAATTTGAGCTGCCTTCGTCACTGATCAGCTTTTTATCATATCAACATTTTGAGGTCGTATCTTATTACTTTCAATTATCTAGATTTGTACTGAAATTATACTTTCAAGTAAGTGCTCGTGTGGGGGTATAGCTCAGGGGTAGAGCGCTCGCTTTGCATGCGAGAAGTCTGGGGTTCGAATCCCCATACCTCCAAATATTTTGTTCAGATGTAGCATTTTGCATGTGCATCTATAACAAATTTGAGCTGCCTTCGTCACTGATCAGCTTTTTATCATATCAACATTTTGAGGTCGTATCTTATTACTTTCAATTATCTAGATTTGTACTGAAATTATACTTTCAAGTAAGTGCTCGTGTGGGGGTATAGCTCAGGGGTAGAGCGCTCGCTTTGCATGCGAGAAGTCTGGGGTTCGAATCCCCATACCTCCAAATATTTTGTTCAGATGTAGCATTTTGCATGTGCATCTATAACAAATTTGAGCTGCCTTCGTCACTGATCAGCTTTTTATCATATCAACATTTTGAGGTCGTATCTTATTACTTTCAATTATCTAGATTTGTACTGAAATTATACTTTCAAGTAAGTGCTCGTGTGGGGGTATAGCTCAGGGGTAGAGCGCTCGCTTTGCATGCGAGAAGTCTGGGGTTCGAATCCCCATACCTCCAAATATTTTGTTCAGATGTAGCATTTTGCATGTGCATCTATAACAAATTTGAGCTGCCTTCGTCACTGATCAGCTTTTTATCATATCAACATTTTGAGGTCGTATCTTATTACTTTCAATTATCTAGATTTGTACTGAAATTATACTTTCAAGTAAGTGCTCGTGTGGGGGTATAGCTCAGGGGTAGAGCGCTCGCTTTGCATGCGAGAAGTCTGGGGTTCGAATCCCCATACCTCCAAATATTTTGTTCAGATGTAGCATTTTGCATGTGCATCTATAACAAATTTGAGCTGCCTTCGTCACTGATCAGCTTTTTATCATATCAACATTTTGAGGTCGTATCTTATTACTTTCAATTATCTAGATTTGTACTGAAATTATACTTTCAAGTAAGTGCTCGTGTGGGGGTATAGCTCAGGGGTAGAGCGCTCGCTTTGCATGCGAGAAGTCTGGGGTTCGAATCCCCATACCTCCAAATATTTTGTTCAGATGTAGCATTTTGCATGTGCATCTATAACAAATTTGAGCTGCCTTCGTCACTGATCAGCTTTTTATCATATCAACATTTTGAGGTCGTATCTTATTACTTTCAATTATCTAGATTTGTACTGAAATTATACTTTCAAGTAAGTGCTCGTGTGGGGGTATAGCTCAGGGGTAGAGCGCTCGCTTTGCATGCGAGAAGTCTGGGGTTCGAATCCCCATACCTCCAAATATTTTGTTCAGATGTAGCATTTTGCATGTGCATCTATAACAAATTTGAGCTGCCTTCGTCACTGATCAGCTTTTTATCATATCAACAGTTTGAGGTCGTATCTTATTACTTTCAATTATCTAGATTTGTACTAAAATTATACTTTCAAGTAAGTGCTCGTGTGGGGGTATAGCTCAGGGGTAGAGCGCTCGCTTTGCATGCGAGAAGTCTGGGGTTCGAATCCCCATACCTCCAAATATTTTGTTCAGATGTAGCATTTTGCATGTGCATCTATAACAAATTTGAGCTGCCTTCGTCACTGATCAGCTTTTTATCATATCAACATTTTGAGGTCGTATCTTATTACTTTCAATTATCTAGATTTGTACTGAAATTATACTTTCAAGTAAGTGCTCGTGTGGGGGTATAGCTCAGGGGTAGAGCGCTCGCTTTGCATGCGAGAAGTCTGGGGTTCGAATCCCCATACCTCCAAATATTTTGTTCAGATGTAGCATTTTGCATGTGCATCTATAACAAATTTGAGCTGCCTTCGTCACTGATCAGCTTTTTATCATATCAACATTTTGAGGTCGTATCTTATTACTTTCAATTATCTAGATTTGTACTGAAATTATACTTTCAAGTAAGTGCTCGTGTGGGGGTATAGCTCAGGGGTAGAGCGCTCGCTTTGCATGCGAGAAGTCTGGGGTTCGAATCCCCATACCTCCAAATATTTTGTTCAGATGTAGCATTTTGCATGTGCATCTATAACAAATTTGAGCTGCCTTCGTCACTGATCAGCTTTTTATCATATCAACATTTTGAGGTCGTATCTTATTACTTTCAATTATCTAGATTTGTACTGAAATTATACTTTCAAGTAAGTGCTCGTGTGGGGGTATAGCTCAGGGGTAGAGCGCTCGCTTTGCATGCGAGAAGTCTGGGGTTCGAATCCCCATACCTCCAAATATTTTGTTCAGATGTAGCATTTTGCATGTGCATCTATAACAAATTTGAGCTGCCTTCGTCACTGATCAGCTTTTTATCATATCAACATTTTGAGGTCGTATCTTATTACTTTCAATTATCTAGATTTGTACTGAAATTATACTTTCAAGTAAGTGCTCGTGTGGGGGTATAGCTCAGGGGTAGAGCGCTCGCTTTGCATGCGAGAAGTCTGGGGTTCGAATCCCCATACCTCCAAATATTTTGTTCAGATGTAGCATTTTGCATGTGCATCTATAACAAATTTGAGCTGCCTTCGTCACTGATCAGCTTTTTATCATATCAACATTTTGAGGTCGTATCTTATTACTTTCAATTATCTAGATTTGTACTGAAATTATACTTTCAAGTAAGTGCTCGTGTGGGGGTATAGCTCAGGGGTAGAGCGCTCGCTTTGCATGCGAGAAGTCTGGGGTTCGAATCCCCATACCTCCAAATATTTTGTTCAGATGTAGCATTTTGCATGTGCATCTATAACAAATTTGAGCTGCCTTCGTCACTGATCAGCTTTTTATCATATCAACATTTTGAGGTCGTATCTTATTACTTTCAATTATCTAGATTTGTACTGAAATTATACTTTCAAGTAAGTGCTCGTGTGGGGGTATAGCTCAGGGGTAGAGCGCTCGCTTTGCATGCGAGAAGTCTGGGGTTCGAATCCCCATACCTCCAAATATTTTGTTCAGATGTAGCATTTTGCATGTGCATCTATAACAAATTTGAGCTGCCTTCGTCACTGATCAGCTTTTTATCATATCAACAGTTTGAGGTCGTATCTTATTACTTTCAATTATCTAGATTTGTACTGAAATTATACTTTCAAGTAAGTGCTCGTGTGGGGGTATAGCTCAGGGGTAGAGCGCTCGCTTTGCATGCGAGAAGTCTGGGGTTCGAATCCCCATACCTCCAAATATTTTGTTCAGATGTAGCATTTTGCATGTGCATCTATAACAAATTTGAGCTGCCTTCGTCACTGATCAGCTTTTTATCATATCAACAGTTTGAGGTCGTATCTTATTACTTTCAATTATCTAGATTTGTACTAAAATTATACTTTCAAGTAAGTGCTCGTGTGGGGGTATAGCTCAGGGGTAGAGCGCTCGCTTTGCATGCGAGAAGTCTGGGGTTCGAATCCCCATACCTCCAAATATTTTGTTCAGATGTAGCATTTTGCATGTGCATCTATAACAAATTTGAGCTGCCTTCGTCACTGATCAGCTTTTTATCATATCAACATTTTGAGGTCGTATCTTATTACTTTCAATTATCTAGATTTGTACTGAAATTATACTTTCAAGTAAGTGCTCGTGTGGGGGTATAGCTCAGGGGTAGAGCGCTCGCTTTGCATGCGAGAAGTCTGGGGTTCGAATCCCCATACCTCCAAATATTTTGTTCAGATGTAGCATTTTGCATGTGCATCTATAACAAATTTGAGCTGCCTTCGTCACTGATCAGCTTTTTATCATATCAACATTTTGAGGTCGTATCTTATTACTTTCAATTATCTAGATTTGTACTGAAATTATACTTTCAAGTAAGTGCTCGTGTGGGGGTATAGCTCAGGGGTAGAGCGCTCGCTTTGCATGCGAGAAGTCTGGGGTTCGAATCCCCATACCTCCAAATATTTTGTTCAGATGTAGCATTTTGCATGTGCATCTATAACAAATTTGAGCTGCCTTCGTCACTGATCAGCTTTTTATCATATCAACATTTTGAGGTCGTATCTTATTACTTTCAATTATCTAGATTTGTACTGAAATTATACTTTCAAGTAAGTGCTCGTGTGGGGGTATAGCTCAGGGGTAGAGCGCTCGCTTTGCATGCGAGAAGTCTGGGGTTCGAATCCCCATACCTCCAAATATTTTGTTCAGATGTAGCATTTTGCATGTGCATCTATAACAAATTTGAGCTGCCTTCGTCACTGATCAGCTTTTTATCATATCAACATTTTGAGGTCGTATCTTATTACTTTCAATTATCTAGATTTGTACTGAAATTATACTTTCAAGTAAGTGCTCGTGTGGGGGTATAGCTCAGGGGTAGAGCGCTCGCTTTGCATGCGAGAAGTCTGGGGTTCGAATCCCCATACCTCCAAATATTTTGTTCAGATGTAGCATTTTGCATGTGCATCTATAACAAATTTGAGCTGCCTTCGTCACTGATCAGCTTTTTATCATATCAACATTTTGAGGTCGTATCTTATTACTTTCAATTATCTAGATTTGTACTGAAATTATACTTTCAAGTAAGTGCTCGTGTGGGGGTATAGCTCAGGGGTAGAGCGCTCGCTTTGCATGCGAGAAGTCTGGGGTTCGAATCCCCATACCTCCAAATATTTTGTTCAGATGTAGCATTTTGCATGTGCATCTATAACAAATTTGAGCTGCCTTCGTCACTGATCAGCTTTTTATCATATCAACATTTTGAGGTCGTATCTTATTACTTTCAATTATCTAGATTTGTACTGAAATTATACTTTCAAGTAAGTGCTCGTGTGGGGGTATAGCTCAGGGGTAGAGCGCTCGCTTTGCATGCGAGAAGTCTGGGGTTCGAATCCCCATACCTCCAAATATTTTGTTCAGATGTAGCATTTTGCATGTGCATCTATAACAAATTTGAGCTGCCTTCGTCACTGATCAGCTTTTTATCATATCAACAGTTTGAGGTCGTATCTTATTACTTTCAATTATCTAGATTTGTACTAAAATTATACTTTCAAGTAAGTGCTCGTGTGGGGGTATAGCTCAGGGGTAGAGCGCTCGCTTTGCATGCGAGAAGTCTGGGGTTCGAATCCCCATACCTCCAAATATTTTGTTCAGATGTAGCATTTTGCATGTGCATCTATAACAAATTTGAGCTGCCTTCGTCACTGATCAGCTTTTTATCATATCAACAGTTTGAGGTCGTATCTTATTACTTTCAATTATCTAGATTTGTACTAAAATTATACTTTCAAGTAAGTGCTCGTGTGGGGGTATAGCTCAGGGGTAGAGCGCTCGCTTTGCATGCGAGAAGTCTGGGGTTCGAATCCCCATACCTCCAAATATTTTGTTCAGATGTAGCATTTTGCATGTGCATCTATAACAAATTTGAGCTGCCTTCGTCACTGATCAGCTTTTTATCATATCAACATTTTGAGGTCGTATCTTATTACTTTCAATTATCTAGATTTGTACTGAAATTATACTTTCAAGTAAGTGCTCGTGTGGGGGTATAGCTCAGGGGTAGAGCGCTCGCTTTGCATGCGAGAAGTCTGGGGTTCGAATCCCCATACCTCCAAATATTTTGTTCAGATGTAGCATTTTGCATGTGCATCTATAACAAATTTGAGCTGCCTTCGTCACTGATCAGCTTTTTATCATATCAACAGTTTGAGGTCGTATCTTATTACTTTCAATTATCTAGATTTGTACTAAAATTATACTTTCAAGTAAGTGCTCGTGTGGGGGTATAGCTCAGGGGTAGAGCGCTCGCTTTGCATGCGAGAAGTCTGGGGTTCGAATCCCCATACCTCCAAATATTTTGTTCAGATGTAGCATTTTGCATGTGCATCTATAACAAATTTGAGCTGCCTTCGTCACTGATCAGCTTTTTATCATATCAACATTTTGAGGTCGTATCTTATTACTTTCAATTATCTAGATTTGTACTGAAATTATACTTTCAAGTAAGTGCTCGTGTGGGGGTATAGCTCAGGGGTAGAGCGCTCGCTTTGCATGCGAGAAGTCTGGGGTTCGAATCCCCATACCTCCAAATATTTTGTTCAGATGTAGCATTTTGCATGTGCATCTATAACAAATTTGAGCTGCCTTCGTCACTGATCAGCTTTTTATCATATCAACAGTTTGAGGTCGTATCTTATTACTTTCAATTATCTAGATTTGTACTAAAATTATACTTTCAAGTAAGTGCTCGTGTGGGGGTATAGCTCAGGGGTAGAGCGCTCGCTTTGCATGCGAGAAGTCTGGGGTTCGAATCCCCATACCTCCAAATATTTTGTTCAGATGTAGCATTTTGCATGTGCATCTATAACAAATTTGAGCTGCCTTCGTCACTGATCAGCTTTTTATCATATCAACATTTTGAGGTCGTATCTTATTACTTTCAATTATCTAGATTTGTACTGAAATTATACTTTCAAGTAAGTGCTCGTGTGGGGGTATAGCTCAGGGGTAGAGCGCTCGCTTTGCATGCGAGAAGTCTGGGGTTCGAATCCCCATACCTCCAAATATTTTGTTCAGATGTAGCATTTTGCATGTGCATCTATAACAAATTTGAGCTGCCTTCGTCACTGATCAGCTTTTTATCATATCAACAGTTTGAGGTCGTATCTTATTACTTTCAATTATCTAGATTTGTACTGAAATTATACTTTCAAGTAAGTGCTCGTGTGGGGGTATAGCTCAGGGGTAGAGCGCTCGCTTTGCATGCGAGAAGTCTGGGGTTCGAATCCCCATACCTCCAAATATTTTGTTCAGATGTAGCATTTTGCATGTGCATCTATAACAAATTTGAGCTGCCTTCGTCACTGATCAGCTTTTTATCATATCAACAGTTTGAGGTCGTATCTTATTACTTTCAATTATCTAGATTTGTACTAAAATTATACTTTCAAGTAAGTGCTCGTGTGGGGGTATAGCTCAGGGGTAGAGCGCTCGCTTTGCATGCGAGAAGTCTGGGGTTCGAATCCCCATACCTCCAAATATTTTGTTCAGATGTAGCATTTTGCATGTGCATCTATAACAAATTTGAGCTGCCTTCGTCACTGATCAGCTTTTTATCATATCAACATTTTGAGGTCGTATCTTATTACTTTCAATTATCTAGATTTGTACTAAAATTATACTTTCAAGTAAGTGCTCGTGTGGGGGTATAGCTCAGGGGTAGAGCGCTCGCTTTGCATGCGAGAAGTCTGGGGTTCGAATCCCCATACCTCCAAATATTTTGTTCAGATGTAGCATTTTGCATGTGCATCTATAACAAATTTGAGCTGCCTTCGTCACTGATCAGCTTTTTATCATATCAACATTTTGAGGTCGTATCTTATTACTTTCAATTATCTAGATTTGTACTGAAATTATACTTTCAAGTAAGTGCTCGTGTGGGGGTATAGCTCAGGGGTAGAGCGCTCGCTTTGCATGCGAGAAGTCTGGGGTTCGAATCCCCATACCTCCAAATATTTTGTTCAGATGTAGCATTTTGCATGTGCATCTATAACAAATTTGAGCTGCCTTCGTCACTGATCAGCTTTTTATCATATCAACAGTTTGAGGTCGTATCTTATTACTTTCAATTATCTAGATTTGTACTGAAATTATACTTTCAAGTAAGTGCTCGTGTGGGGGTATAGCTCAGGGGTAGAGCGCTCGCTTTGCATGCGAGAAGTCTGGGGTTCGAATCCCCATACCTCCAAATATTTTGTTCAGATGTAGCATTTTGCATGTGCATCTATAACAAATTTGAGCTGCCTTCGTCACTGATCAGCTTTTTATCATATCAACATTTTGAGGTCGTATCTTATTACTTTCAATTATCTAGATTTGTACTGAAATTATACTTTCAAGTAAGTGCTCGTGTGGGGGTATAGCTCAGGGGTAGAGCGCTCGCTTTGCATGCGAGAAGTCTGGGGTTCGAATCCCCATACCTCCAAATATTTTGTTCAGATGTAGCATTTTGCATGTGCATCTATAACAAATTTGAGCTGCCTTCGTCACTGATCAGCTTTTTATCATATCAACATTTTGAGGTCGTATCTTATTACTTTCAATTATCTAGATTTGTACTGAAATTATACTTTCAAGTAAGTGCTCGTGTGGGGGTATAGCTCAGGGGTAGAGCGCTCGCTTTGCATGCGAGAAGTCTGGGGTTCGAATCCCCATACCTCCAAATATTTTGTTCAGATGTAGCATTTTGCATGTGCATCTATAACAAATTTGAGCTGCCTTCGTCACTGATCAGCTTTTTATCATATCAACAGTTTGAGGTCGTATCTTATTACTTTCAATTATCTAGATTTGTACTGAAATTATACTTTCAAGTAAGTGCTCGTGTGGGGGTATAGCTCAGGGGTAGAGCGCTCGCTTTGCATGCGAGAAGTCTGGGGTTCGAATCCCCATACCTCCAAATATTTTGTTCAGATGTAGCATTTTGCATGTGCATCTATAACAAATTTGAGCTGCCTTCGTCACTGATCAGCTTTTTATCATATCAACATTTTGAGGTCGTATCTTATTACTTTCAATTATCTAGATTTGTACTGAAATTATACTTTCAAGTAAGTGCTCGTGTGGGGGTATAGCTCAGGGGTAGAGCGCTCGCTTTGCATGCGAGAAGTCTGGGGTTCGAATCCCCATACCTCCAAATATTTTGTTCAGATGTAGCATTTTGCATGTGCATCTATAACAAATTTGAGCTGCCTTCGTCACTGATCAGCTTTTTATCATATCAACAGTTTGAGGTCGTATCTTATTACTTTCAATTATCTAGATTTGTACTAAAATTATACTTTCAAGTAAGTGCTCGTGTGGGGGTATAGCTCAGGGGTAGAGCGCTCGCTTTGCATGCGAGAAGTCTGGGGTTCGAATCCCCATACCTCCAAATATTTTGTTCAGATGTAGCATTTTGCATGTGCATCTATAACAAATTTGAGCTGCCTTCGTCACTGATCAGCTTTTTATCATATCAACAGTTTGAGGTCGTATCTTATTACTTTCAATTATCTAGATTTGTACTAAAATTATACTTTCAAGTAAGTGCTCGTGTGGGGGTATAGCTCAGGGGTAGAGCGCTCGCTTTGCATGCGAGAAGTCTGGGGTTCGAATCCCCATACCTCCAAATATTTTGTTCAGATGTAGCATTTTGCATGTGCATCTATAACAAATTTGAGCTGCCTTCGTCACTGATCAGCTTTTTATCATATCAACATTTTGAGGTCGTATCTTATTACTTTCAATTATCTAGATTTGTACTGAAATTATACTTTCAAGTAAGTGCTCGTGTGGGGGTATAGCTCAGGGGTAGAGCGCTCGCTTTGCATGCGAGAAGTCTGGGGTTCGAATCCCCATACCTCCAAATATTTTGTTCAGATGTAGCATTTTGCATGTGCATCTATAACAAATTTGAGCTGCCTTCGTCACTGATCAGCTTTTTATCATATCAACAGTTTGAGGTCGTATCTTATTACTTTCAATTATCTAGATTTGTACTAAAATTATACTTTCAAGTAAGTGCTCGTGTGGGGGTATAGCTCAGGGGTAGAGCGCTCGCTTTGCATGCGAGAAGTCTGGGGTTCGAATCCCCATACCTCCAAATATTTTGTTCAGATGTAGCATTTTGCATGTGCATCTATAACAAATTTGAGCTGCCTTCGTCACTGATCAGCTTTTTATCATATCAACAGTTTGAGGTCGTATCTTATTACTTTCAATTATCTAGATTTGTACTAAAATTATACTTTCAAGTAAGTGCTCGTGTGGGGGTATAGCTCAGGGGTAGAGCGCTCGCTTTGCATGCGAGAAGTCTGGGGTTCGAATCCCCATACCTCCAAATATTTTGTTCAGATGTAGCATTTTGCATGTGTATCTATAACAAATTTGAGCTGCCTTCGTCACTGATCAGCTTTTTATCATATCAACATTTTGAGGTCGTATCTTATTACTTTCAATTATCTAGATTTGTACTGAAATTATACTTTCAAGTAAGTGCTCGTGTGGGGGTATAGCTCAGGGGTAGAGCGCTCGCTTTGCATGCGAGAAGTCTGGGGTTCGAATCCCCATACCTCCAAATATTTTGTTCAGATGTAGCATTTTGCATGTGCATCTATAACAAATTTGAGCTGCCTTCGTCACTGATCAGCTTTTTATCATATCAACAGTTTGAGGTCGTATCTTATTACTTTCAATTATCTAGATTTGTACTAAAATTATACTTTCAAGTAAGTGCTCGTGTGGGGGTATAGCTCAGGGGTAGAGCGCTCGCTTTGCATGCGAGAAGTCTGGGGTTCGAATCCCCATACCTCCAAATATTTTGTTCAGATGTAGCATTTTGCATGTGCATCTATAACAAATTTGAGCTGCCTTCGTCACTGATCAGCTTTTTATCATATCAACATTTTGAGGTCGTATCTTATTACTTTCAATTATCTAGATTTGTACTGAAATTATACTTTCAAGTAAGTGCTCGTGTGGGGGTATAGCTCAGGGGTAGAGCGCTCGCTTTGCATGCGAGAAGTCTGGGGTTCGAATCCCCATACCTCCAAATATTTTGTTCAGATGTAGCATTTTGCATGTGCATCTATAACAAATTTGAGCTGCCTTCGTCACTGATCAGCTTTTTATCATATCAACAGTTTGAGGTCGTATCTTATTACTTTCAATTATCTAGATTTGTACTAAAATTATACTTTCAAGTAAGTGCTCGTGTGGGGGTATAGCTCAGGGGTAGAGCGCTCGCTTTGCATGCGAGAAGTCTGGGGTTCGAATCCCCATACCTCCAAATATTTTGTTCAGATGTAGCATTTTGCATGTGCATCTATAACAAATTTGAGCTGCCTTCGTCACTGATCAGCTTTTTATCATATCAACAGTTTGAGGTCGTATCTTATTACTTTCAATTATCTAGATTTGTACTAAAATTATACTTTCAAGTAAGTGCTCGTGTGGGGGTATAGCTCAGGGGTAGAGCGCTCGCTTTGCATGCGAGAAGTCTGGGGTTCGAATCCCCATACCTCCAAATATTTTGTTCAGATGTAGCATTTTGCATGTGCATCTATAACAAATTTGAGCTGCCTTCGTCACTGATCAGCTTTTTATCATATCAACATTTTGAGGTCGTATCTTATTACTTTCAATTATCTAGATTTGTACTGAAATTATACTTTCAAGTAAGTGCTCGTGTGGGGGTATAGCTCAGGGGTAGAGCGCTCGCTTTGCATGCGAGAAGTCTGGGGTTCGAATCCCCATACCTCCAAATATTTTGTTCAGATGTAGCATTTTGCATGTGCATCTATAACAAATTTGAGCTGCCTTCGTCACTGATCAGCTTTTTATCATATCAACATTTTGAGGTCGTATCTTATTACTTTCAATTATCTAGATTTGTACTAAAATTATACTTTCAAGTAAGTGCTCGTGTGGGGGTATAGCTCAGGGGTAGAGCGCTCGCTTTGCATGCGAGAAGTCTGGGGTTCGAATCCCCATACCTCCAAATATTTTGTTCAGATGTAGCATTTTGCATGTGCATCTATAACAAATTTGAGCTGCCTTCGTCACTGATCAGCTTTTTATCATATCAACATTTTGAGGTCGTATCTTATTACTTTCAATTATCTAGATTTGTACTGAAATTATACTTTCAAGTAAGTGCTCGTGTGGGGGTATAGCTCAGGGGTAGAGCGCTCGCTTTGCATGCGAGAAGTCTGGGGTTCGAATCCCCATACCTCCAAATATTTTGTTCAGATGTAGCATTTTGCATGTGCATCTATAACAAATTTGAGCTGCCTTCGTCACTGATCAGCTTTTTATCATATCAACAGTTTGAGGTCGTATCTTATTACTTTCAATTATCTAGATTTGTACTAAAATTATACTTTCAAGTAAGTGCTCGTGTGGGGGTATAGCTCAGGGGTAGAGCGCTCGCTTTGCATGCGAGAAGTCTGGGGTTCGAATCCCCATACCTCCAAATATTTTGTTCAGATGTAGCATTTTGCATGTGCATCTATAACAAATTTGAGCTGCCTTCGTCACTGATCAGCTTTTTATCATATCAACATTTTGAGGTCGTATCTTATTACTTTCAATTATCTAGATTTGTACTGAAATTATACTTTCAAGTAAGTGCTCGTGTGGGGGTATAGCTCAGGGGTAGAGCGCTCGCTTTGCATGCGAGAAGTCTGGGGTTCGAATCCCCATACCTCCAAATATTTTGTTCAGATGTAGCATTTTGCATGTGCATCTATAACAAATTTGAGCTGCCTTCGTCACTGATCAGCTTTTTATCATATCAACAGTTTGAGGTCGTATCTTATTACTTTCAATTATCTAGATTTGTACTAAAATTATACTTTCAAGTAAGTGCTCGTGTGGGGGTATAGCTCAGGGGTAGAGCGCTCGCTTTGCATGCGAGAAGTCTGGGGTTCGAATCCCCATACCTCCAAATATTTTGTTCAGATGTAGCATTTTGCATGTGCATCTATAACAAATTTGAGCTGCCTTCGTCACTGATCAGCTTTTTATCATATCAACAGTTTGAGGTCGTATCTTATTACTTTCAATTATCTAGATTTGTACTAAAATTATACTTTCAAGTAAGTGCTCGTGTGGGGGTATAGCTCAGGGGTAGAGCGCTCGCTTTGCATGCGAGAAGTCTGGGGTTCGAATCCCCATACCTCCAAATATTTTGTTCAGATGTAGCATTTTGCATGTGCATCTATAACAAATTTGAGCTGCCTTCGTCACTGATCAGCTTTTTATCATATCAACAGTTTGAGGTCGTATCTTATTACTTTCAATTATCTAGATTTGTACTAAAATTATACTTTCAAGTAAGTGCTCGTGTGGGGGTATAGCTCAGGGGTAGAGCGCTCGCTTTGCATGCGAGAAGTCTGGGGTTCGAATCCCCATACCTCCAAATATTTTGTTCAGATGTAGCATTTTGCATGTGCATCTATAACAAATTTGAGCTGCCTTCGTCACTGATCAGCTTTTTATCATATCAACATTTTGAGGTCGTATCTTATTACTTTCAATTATCTAGATTTGTACTGAAATTATACTTTCAAGTAAGTGCTCGTGTGGGGGTATAGCTCAGGGGTAGAGCGCTCGCTTTGCATGCGAGAAGTCTGGGGTTCGAATCCCCATACCTCCAAATATTTTGTTCAGATGTAGCATTTTGCATGTGCATCTATAACAAATTTGAGCTGCCTTCGTCACTGATCAGCTTTTTATCATATCAACAGTTTGAGGTCGTATCTTATTACTTTCAATTATCTAGATTTGTACTAAAATTATACTTTCAAGTAAGTGCTCGTGTGGGGGTATAGCTCAGGGGTAGAGCGCTCGCTTTGCATGCGAGAAGTCTGGGGTTCGAATCCCCATACCTCCAAATATTTTGTTCAGATGTAGCATTTTGCATGTGCATCTATAACAAATTTGAGCTGCCTTCGTCACTGATCAGCTTTTTATCATATCAACAGTTTGAGGTCGTATCTTATTACTTTCAATTATCTAGATTTGTACTAAAATTATACTTTCAAGTAAGTGCTCGTGTGGGGGTATAGCTCAGGGGTAGAGCGCTCGCTTTGCATGCGAGAAGTCTGGGGTTCGAATCCCCATACCTCCAAATATTTTGTTCAGATGTAGCATTTTGCATGTGCATCTATAACAAATTTGAGCTGCCTTCGTCACTGATCAGCTTTTTATCATATCAACAGTTTGAGGTCGTATCTTATTACTTTCAATTATCTAGATTTGTACTAAAATTATACTTTCAAGTAAGTGCTCGTGTGGGGGTATAGCTCAGGGGTAGAGCGCTCGCTTTGCATGCGAGAAGTCTGGGGTTCGAATCCCCATACCTCCAAATATTTTGTTCAGATGTAGCATTTTGCATGTGTATCTATAACAAATTTGAGCTGCCTTCGTCACTGATCAGCTTTTTATCATATCAACATTTTGAGGTCGTATCTTATTACTTTCAATTATCTAGATTTGTACTGAAATTATACTTTCAAGTAAGTGCTCGTGTGGGGGTATAGCTCAGGGGTAGAGCGCTCGCTTTGCATGCGAGAAGTCTGGGGTTCGAATCCCCATACCTCCAAATATTTTGTTCAGATGTAGCATTTTGCATGTGCATCTATAACAAATTTGAGCTGCCTTCGTCACTGATCAGCTTTTTATCATATCAACAGTTTGAGGTCGTATCTTATTACTTTCAATTATCTAGATTTGTACTAAAATTATACTTTCAAGTAAGTGCTCGTGTGGGGGTATAGCTCAGGGGTAGAGCGCTCGCTTTGCATGCGAGAAGTCTGGGGTTCGAATCCCCATACCTCCAAATATTTTGTTCAGATGTAGCATTTTGCATGTGCATCTATAACAAATTTGAGCTGCCTTCGTCACTGATCAGCTTTTTATCATATCAACAGTTTGAGGTCGTATCTTATTACTTTCAATTATCTAGATTTGTACTAAAATTATACTTTCAAGTAAGTGCTCGTGTGGGGGTATAGCTCAGGGGTAGAGCGCTCGCTTTGCATGCGAGAAGTCTGGGGTTCGAATCCCCATACCTCCAAATATTTTGTTCAGATGTAGCATTTTGCATGTGCATCTATAACAAATTTGAGCTGCCTTCGTCACTGATCAGCTTTTTATCATATCAACATTTTGAGGTCGTATCTTATTACTTTCAATTATCTAGATTTGTACTGAAATTATACTTTCAAGTAAGTGCTCGTGTGGGGGTATAGCTCAGGGGTAGAGCGCTCGCTTTGCATGCGAGAAGTCTGGGGTTCGAATCCCCATACCTCCAAATATTTTGTTCAGATGTAGCATTTTGCATGTGCATCTATAACAAATTTGAGCTGCCTTCGTCACTGATCAGCTTTTTATCATATCAACATTTTGAGGTCGTATCTTATTACTTTCAATTATCTAGATTTGTACTGAAATTATACTTTCAAGTAAGTGCTCGTGTGGGGGTATAGCTCAGGGGTAGAGCGCTCGCTTTGCATGCGAGAAGTCTGGGGTTCGAATCCCCATACCTCCAAATATTTTGTTCAGATGTAGCATTTTGCATGTGCATCTATAACAAATTTGAGCTGCCTTCGTCACTGATCAGCTTTTTATCATATCAACAGTTTGAGGTCGTATCTTATTACTTTCAATTATCTAGATTTGTACTAAAATTATACTTTCAAGTAAGTGCTCGTGTGGGGGTATAGCTCAGGGGTAGAGCGCTCGCTTTGCATGCGAGAAGTCTGGGGTTCGAATCCCCATACCTCCAAATATTTTGTTCAGATGTAGCATTTTGCATGTGCATCTATAACAAATTTGAGCTGCCTTCGTCACTGATCAGCTTTTTATCATATCAACAGTTTGAGGTCGTATCTTATTACTTTCAATTATCTAGATTTGTACTAAAATTATACTTTCAAGTAAGTGCTCGTGTGGGGGTATAGCTCAGGGGTAGAGCGCTCGCTTTGCATGCGAGAAGTCTGGGGTTCGAATCCCCATACCTCCAAATATTTTGTTCAGATGTAGCATTTTGCATGTGCATCTATAACAAATTTGAGCTGCCTTCGTCACTGATCAGCTTTTTATCATATCAACAGTTTGAGGTCGTATCTTATTACTTTCAATTATCTAGATTTGTACTAAAATTATACTTTCAAGTAAGTGCTCGTGTGGGGGTATAGCTCAGGGGTAGAGCGCTCGCTTTGCATGCGAGAAGTCTGGGGTTCGAATCCCCATACCTCCAAATATTTTGTTCAGATGTAGCATTTTGCATGTGTATCTATAACAAATTTGAGCTGCCTTCGTCACTGATCAGCTTTTTATCATATCAACATTTTGAGGTCGTATCTTATTACTTTCAATTATCTAGATTTGTACTGAAATTATACTTTCAAGTAAGTGCTCGTGTGGGGGTATAGCTCAGGGGTAGAGCGCTCGCTTTGCATGCGAGAAGTCTGGGGTTCGAATCCCCATACCTCCAAATATTTTGTTCAGATGTAGCATTTTGCATGTGCATCTATAACAAATTTGAGCTGCCTTCGTCACTGATCAGCTTTTTATCATATCAACAGTTTGAGGTCGTATCTTATTACTTTCAATTATCTAGATTTGTACTAAAATTATACTTTCAAGTAAGTGCTCGTGTGGGGGTATAGCTCAGGGGTAGAGCGCTCGCTTTGCATGCGAGAAGTCTGGGGTTCGAATCCCCATACCTCCAAATATTTTGTTCAGATGTAGCATTTTGCATGTGCATCTATAACAAATTTGAGCTGCCTTCGTCACTGATCAGCTTTTTATCATATCAACAGTTTGAGGTCGTATCTTATTACTTTCAATTATCTAGATTTGTACTAAAATTATACTTTCAAGTAAGTGCTCGTGTGGGGGTATAGCTCAGGGGTAGAGCGCTCGCTTTGCATGCGAGAAGTCTGGGGTTCGAATCCCCATACCTCCAAATATTTTGTTCAGATGTAGCATTTTGCATGTGTATCTATAACAAATTTGAGCTGCCTTCGTCACTGATCAGCTTTTTATCATATCAACATTTTGAGGTCGTATCTTATTACTTTCAATTATCTAGATTTGTACTGAAATTATACTTTCAAGTAAGTGCTCGTGTGGGGGTATAGCTCAGGGGTAGAGCGCTCGCTTTGCATGCGAGAAGTCTGGGGTTCGAATCCCCATACCTCCAAATATTTTGTTCAGATGTAGCATTTTGCATGTGCATCTATAACAAATTTGAGCTGCCTTCGTCACTGATCAGCTTTTTATCATATCAACAGTTTGAGGTCGTATCTTATTACTTTCAATTATCTAGATTTGTACTAAAATTATACTTTCAAGTAAGTGCTCGTGTGGGGGTATAGCTCAGGGGTAGAGCGCTCGCTTTGCATGCGAGAAGTCTGGGGTTCGAATCCCCATACCTCCAAATATTTTGTTCAGATGTAGCATTTTGCATGTGCATCTATAACAAATTTGAGCTGCCTTCGTCACTGATCAGCTTTTTATCATATCAACATTTTGAGGTCGTATCTTATTACTTTCAATTATCTAGATTTGTACTGAAATTATACTTTCAAGTAAGTGCTCGTGTGGGGGTATAGCTCAGGGGTAGAGCGCTCGCTTTGCATGCGAGAAGTCTGGGGTTCGAATCCCCATACCTCCAAATATTTTGTTCAGATGTAGCATTTTGCATGTGCATCTATAACAAATTTGAGCTGCCTTCGTCACTGATCAGCTTTTTATCATATCAACAGTTTGAGGTCGTATCTTATTACTTTCAATTATCTAGATTTGTACTAAAATTATACTTTCAAGTAAGTGCTCGTGTGGGGGTATAGCTCAGGGGTAGAGCGCTCGCTTTGCATGCGAGAAGTCTGGGGTTCGAATCCCCATACCTCCAAATATTTTGTTCAGATGTAGCATTTTGCATGTGCATCTATAACAAATTTGAGCTGCCTTCGTCACTGATCAGCTTTTTATCATATCAACAGTTTGAGGTCGTATCTTATTACTTTCAATTATCTAGATTTGTACTAAAATTATACTTTCAAGTAAGTGCTCGTGTGGGGGTATAGCTCAGGGGTAGAGCGCTCGCTTTGCATGCGAGAAGTCTGGGGTTCGAATCCCCATACCTCCAAATATTTTGTTCAGATGTAGCATTTTGCATGTGTATCTATAACAAATTTGAGCTGCCTTCGTCACTGATCAGCTTTTTATCATATCAACATTTTGAGGTCGTATCTTATTACTTTCAATTATCTAGATTTGTACTGAAATTATACTTTCAAGTAAGTGCTCGTGTGGGGGTATAGCTCAGGGGTAGAGCGCTCGCTTTGCATGCGAGAAGTCTGGGGTTCGAATCCCCATACCTCCAAATATTTTGTTCAGATGTAGCATTTTGCATGTGCATCTATAACAAATTTGAGCTGCCTTCGTCACTGATCAGCTTTTTATCATATCAACATTTTGAGGTCGTATCTTATTACTTTCAATTATCTAGATTTGTACTGAAATTATACTTTCAAGTAAGTGCTCGTGTGGGGGTATAGCTCAGGGGTAGAGCGCTCGCTTTGCATGCGAGAAGTCTGGGGTTCGAATCCCCATACCTCCAAATATTTTGTTCAGATGTAGCATTTTGCATGTGCATCTATAACAAATTTGAGCTGCCTTCGTCACTGATCAGCTTTTTATCATATCAACAGTTTGAGGTCGTATCTTATTACTTTCAATTATCTAGATTTGTACTAAAATTATACTTTCAAGTAAGTGCTCGTGTGGGGGTATAGCTCAGGGGTAGAGCGCTCGCTTTGCATGCGAGAAGTCTGGGGTTCGAATCCCCATACCTCCAAATATTTTGTTCAGATGTAGCATTTTGCATGTGCATCTATAACAAATTTGAGCTGCCTTCGTCACTGATCAGCTTTTTATCATATCAACAGTTTGAGGTCGTATCTTATTACTTTCAATTATCTAGATTTGTACTAAAATTATACTTTCAAGTAAGTGCTCGTGTGGGGGTATAGCTCAGGGGTAGAGCGCTCGCTTTGCATGCGAGAAGTCTGGGGTTCGAATCCCCATACCTCCAAATATTTTGTTCAGATGTAGCATTTTGCATGTGTATCTATAACAAATTTGAGCTGCCTTCGTCACTGATCAGCTTTTTATCATATCAACATTTTGAGGTCGTATCTTATTACTTTCAATTATCTAGATTTGTACTGAAATTATACTTTCAAGTAAGTGCTCGTGTGGGGGTATAGCTCAGGGGTAGAGCGCTCGCTTTGCATGCGAGAAGTCTGGGGTTCGAATCCCCATACCTCCAAATATTTTGTTCAGATGTAGCATTTTGCATGTGCATCTATAACAAATTTGAGCTGCCTTCGTCACTGATCAGCTTTTTATCATATCAACAGTTTGAGGTCGTATCTTATTACTTTCAATTATCTAGATTTGTACTAAAATTATACTTTCAAGTAAGTGCTCGTGTGGGGGTATAGCTCAGGGGTAGAGCGCTCGCTTTGCATGCGAGAAGTCTGGGGTTCGAATCCCCATACCTCCAAATATTTTGTTCAGATGTAGCATTTTGCATGTGCATCTATAACAAATTTGAGCTGCCTTCGTCACTGATCAGCTTTTTATCATATCAACAGTTTGAGGTCGTATCTTATTACTTTCAATTATCTAGATTTGTACTAAAATTATACTTTCAAGTAAGTGCTCGTGTGGGGGTATAGCTCAGGGGTAGAGCGCTCGCTTTGCATGCGAGAAGTCTGGGGTTCGAATCCCCATACCTCCAAATATTTTGTTCAGATGTAGCATTTTGCATGTGTATCTATAACAAATTTGAGCTGCCTTCGTCACTGATCAGCTTTTTATCATATCAACATTTTGAGGTCGTATCTTATTACTTTCAATTATCTAGATTTGTACTGAAATTATACTTTCAAGTAAGTGCTCGTGTGAAATACTTGAAAGTATAATTTAGTACAAATCTAGATAATTGAAAGTAATAAGATACGACCTCAAACTGTTGATATGATAAAAAGCTGATCAGTGACGAAGGCAGCTCAAATTTGTTATAGATACACATGCAAAATGCTACATCTGAACAAAATATTTGGAGGTATGGGGATTCGAACCCCAGACTTCTCGCATGCAAAGCGAGCGCTCTACCCTGAGCTATACCCCCACACGAGCACTTACTTGAAAGTATAATTTCAGATCTAGATAATTGAAAGTAATAAGATACGACCTCAAAATGTTGATATGATAAAAAGCTGATCAGTGACGAAGGCAGCTCAAATTTGTTATAGAGCACATGCAAAATGCTACATCTGAACAAAATTTTGGAGGTATGGGGATTCGAACCCCAGACTTCTCGCATGCAAAGCGAGCGCTCTACCCCTGAGCTATACCCCCACACGAGCACTTACTTGAAAGTATAATTTTAGTACAAATCTAGATAATTGAAAGTAATAAGATACGACCTCTAACTGTTGATATGATAAAAAGCTGATCAGTGACGAAGGCAGCTCAAATTTGTTATAGATGCACATGCAAAATGCTACATCTGAACAAAATATTTGGAGGTATGGGGATTCGAACCCCAGACTTCTCGCATGCAAAGCGAGCGCTCTACCCCTGAGCTATACCCCCACACGAGCACTTACTTGAAAGTATAATTTCAGTACAAATCTAGATAATTGAAAGTAATAAGATACGACCTCAAAATGTTGATATGATAAAAAGCTGATCAGTGACGAAGGCAGCTCAAATTTGTTATAGATACACATGCAAAATGCTACATCTGAACAAAATATTTGGAGGTATGGGGATTCGAACCCCAGACTTCTCGCATGCAAAGCGAGCGCTCTACCCCTGAGCTATACCCCCACACGAGCACTTACTTGAAAGTATAATTTCAGTACAAATCTAGATAATTGAAAGTAATAAGATACGACCTCAAAATGTTGATATGATAAAAAGCTGATCAGTGACGAAGGCAGCTCAAATTTGTTATAGATACACATGCAAAATGCTACATCTGAACAAAATATTTGGAGGTATGGGGATTCGAACCCCAGACTTCTCGCATGCAAAGCGAGCGCTCTACCCCTGAGCTATACCCCCACACGAGCACTTACTTGAAAGTATAATTTTAGTACAAACCTAGATAATTGAAAGTAATAAGATACGACCTCAAACTGTTGATATGATAAAAAGCTGATCAGTGACGAAGGCAGCTCAAATTTGTTATAGATGCACATGCAAAATGCTACATCTGAACAAAATATTTGGAGGTATGGGGATTCGAACCCCAGACTTCTCGCATGCAAAGCGAGCGCTCTACCCCTGAGCTATACCCCCACACGAGCACTTACTTGAAAGTATAATTTTAGTACAAATCTAGATAATTGAAAGTAATAAGATACGACCTCAAACTGTTGATATGATAAAAAGCTGATCAGTGACGAAGGCAGCTCAAATTTGTTATAGATGCACATGCAAAATGCTACATCTGAACAAAATATTTGGAGGTATGGGGATTCGAACCCAGACTTCTCGCATGCAAAGCGAGCGCTCTACCCCTGAGCTATACCCCCACACGAGCACTTACTTGAAAGTATAATTTCAGTACAAATCTAGATAATTGAAAGTAATAAGATACGACCTCAAAATGTTGATATGATAAAAAGCTGATCAGTGACGAAGGCAGCTCAAATTTGTTATAGATACACATGCAAAATGCTACATCTGAACAAAATATTTGGAGGTATGGGGATTCGAACCCCAGACTTCTCGCATGCAAAGCGAGCGCTCTACCCCTGAGCTATACCCCCACACGAGCACTTACTTGAAAGTATAATTTCAGTACAAATCTAGATAATTGAAAGTAATAAGATACGACCTCAAATGTTGATATGATAAAAAGCTGATCAGTGACGAAGGCAGCTCAAATTTGTTATAGATGCACATGCAAAATGCTACATCTGAACAAAATATTTGGAGGTATGGGGATTCGAACCCCAGACTTCTCGCATGCAAAGCGAGCGCTCTACCCCTGAGCTATACCCCCACACGAGCACTTACTTGAAAGTATAATTTCAGTACAAATCTAGATAATTGAAAGTAATAAGATACGACCTCAAAATGTTGATATGATAAAAAGCTGATCAGTGACGAAGGCAGCTCAAATTTGTTATAGATACACATGCAAAATGCTACATCTGAACAAAATATTTGGAGGTATGGGGATTCGAACCCCAGACTTCTCGCATGCAAAGCGAGCGCTCTACCCCTGAGCTATACCCCCACACGAGCACTTACTTGAAAGTATAATTTTAGTACAAATCTAGATAATTGAAAGTAATAAGATACGACCTCAAACTGTTGATATGATAAAAAGCTGATCAGTGACGAAGGCAGCTCAAATTTGTTATAGATGCACATGCAAAATGCTACATCTGAACAAAATATTTGGAGGTATGGGGATTCGAACCCCAGACTTCTCGCATGCAAAGCGAGCGCTCTACCCCTGAGCTATACCCCCACACGAGCACTTACTTGAAAGTATAATTTTAGTACAAACCTAGATAATTGAAAGTAATAAGATACGACCTCAAACTGTTGATATGATAAAAAGCTGATCAGTGACGAAGGCAGCTCAAATTTGTTATAGATGCACATGCAAAATGCTACATCTGAACAAAATATTTGGAGGTATGGGGATTCGAACCCCAGACTTCTCGCATGCAAAGCGAGCGCTCTACCCCTGAGCTATACCCCCACACGAGCACTTACTTGAAAGTATAATTTCAGTACAAATCTAGATAATTGAAAGTAATAAGATACGACCTCAAAATGTTGATATGATAAAAAGCTGATCAGTGACGAAGGCAGCTCAAATTTGTTATAGATACACATGCAAAATGCTACATCTGAACAAAATATTTGGAGGTATGGGGATTCGAACCCCAGACTTCTCGCATGCAAAGCGAGCGCTCTACCCCTGAGCTATACCCCCACACGAGCACTTACTTGAAAGTATAATTTCAGTACAAATCTAGATAATTGAAAGTAATAAGATACGACCTCAAACTGTTGATATGATAAAAAGCTGATCAGTGACGAAGGCAGCTCAAATTTGTTATAGATGCACATGCAAAATGCTACATCTGAACAAAATATTTGGAGGTATGGGGATTCGAACCCAGACTTCTCGCATGCAAAGCGAGCGCTCTACCCCTGAGCTATACCCCCACACGAGCACTTACTTGAAAGTATAATTTTAGTACAAATCTAGATAATTGAAAGTAATAAGATACGACCTCAAACTGTTGATATGATAAAAAGCTGATCAGTGACGAAGGCAGCTCAAATTTGTTATAGATGCACATGCAAAATGCTACATCTGAACAAAATATTTGGAGGTATGGGGATTCGAACCCCAGACTTCTCGCATGCAAAGCGAGCGCTCTACCCCTGAGCTATACCCCCACACGAGCACTTACTTGAAAGTATAATTTCAGTACAAATCTAGATAATTGAAAGTAATAAGATACGACCTCAAAATGTTGATATGATAAAAAGCTGATCAGTGACGAAGGCAGCTCAAATTTGTTATAGATACACATGCAAAATGCTACATCTGAACAAAATATTTGGAGGTATGGGGATTCGAACCCCAGACTTCTCGCATGCAAAGCGAGCGCTCTACCCCTGAGCTATACCCCCACACGAGCACTTACTTGAAAGTATAATTTTAGTACAAACCTAGATAATTGAAAGTAATAAGATACGACCTCAAACTGTTGATATGATAAAAAGCTGATCAGTGACGAAGGCAGCTCAAATTTGTTATAGATGCACATGCAAAATGCTACATCTGAACAAAATATTTGGAGGTATGGGGATTCGAACCCCAGACTTCTCGCATGCAAAGCGAGCGCTCTACCCCTGAGCTATACCCCCACACGAGCACTTACTTGAAAGTATAATTTTAGTACAAATCTAGATAATTGAAAGTAATAAGATACGACCTCAAACTGTTGATATGATAAAAAGCTGATCAGTGACGAAGGCAGCTCAAATTTGTTATAGATGCACATGCAAAATGCTACATCTGAACAAAATATTTGGAGGTATGGGGATTCGAACCCCAGACTTCTCGCATGCAAAGCGAGCGCTCTACCCCTGAGCTATACCCCCACACGAGCACTTACTTGAAAGTATAATTTTAGTACAAATCTAGATAATTGAAAGTAATAAGATACGACCTCAAACTGTTGATATGATAAAAAGCTGATCAGTGACGAAGGCAGCTCAAATTTGTTATAGATGCACATGCAAAATGCTACATCTGAACAAAATATTTGGAGGTATGGGGATTCGAACCCCAGACTTCTCGCATGCAAAGCGAGCGCTCTACCCCTGAGCTATACCCCCACACGAGCACTTACTTGAAAGTATAATTTCAGTACAAATCTAGATAATTGAAAGTAATAAGATACGACCTCAAAATGTTGATATGATAAAAAGCTGATCAGTGACGAAGGCAGCTCAAATTTGTTATAGATACACATGCAAAATGCTACATCTGAACAAAATATTTGGAGGTATGGGGATTCGAACCCCAGACTTCTCGCATGCAAAGCGAGCGCTCTACCCCTGAGCTATACCCCCACACGAGCACTTACTTGAAAGTATAATTTAGTACAAATCTAGATAATTGAAAGTAATAAGATACGACCTCAAACTGTTGATATGATAAAAAGCTGATCAGTGACGAAGGCAGCTCAAATTTGTTATAGATGCACATGCAAAATGCTACATCTGAACAAAATATTTGGAGGTATGGGGATTCGAACCCCAGACTTCTCGCATGCAAAGCGAGCGCTCTACCCCTGAGCTATACCCCCACACGAGCACTTACTTGAAAGTATAATTTTAGTACAAATCTAGATAATTGAAAGTAATAAGATACGACCTCAAACTGTTGATATGATAAAAAGCTGATCAGTGACGAAGGCAGCTCAAATTTGTTATAGATGCACATGCAAAATGCTACATCTGAACAAAATATTTGGAGGTATGGGGATTCGAACCCCAGACTTCTCGCATGCAAAGCGAGCGCTCTACCCCTGAGCTATACCCCCACACGAGCACTTACTTGAAAGTATAATTTTAGTACAAATCTAGATAATTGAAAGTAATAAGATACGACCTCAAACTGTTGATATGATAAAAAGCTGATCAGTGACGAAGGCAGCTCAAATTTGTTATAGATGCACATGCAAAATGCTACATCTGAACAAAATATTTGGAGGTATGGGGATTCGAACCCCAGACTTCTCGCATGCAAAGCGAGCGCTCTACCCCTGAGCTATACCCCCACACGAGCACTTACTTGAAAGTATAATTTCAGTACAAATCTAGATAATTGAAAGTAATAAGATACGACCTCAAAATGTTGATATGATAAAAAGCTGATCAGTGACGAAGGCAGCTCAAATTTGTTATAGATACACATGCAAAATGCTACATCTGAACAAAATATTTGGAGGTATGGGGATTCGAACCCCAGACTTCTCGCATGCAAAGCGAGCGCTCTACCCCTGAGCTATACCCCCACACGAGCACTTACTTGAAAGTATAATTTTAGTACAAACCTAGATAATTGAAAGTAATAAGATACGACCTCAAACTGTTGATATGATAAAAAGCTGATCAGTGACGAAGGCAGCTCAAATTTGTTATAGATGCACATGCAAAATGCTACATCTGAACAAAATATTTGGAGGTATGGGGATTCGAACCCCAGACTTCTCGCATGCAAAGCGAGCGCTCTACCCCTGAGCTATACCCCCACACGAGCACTTACTTGAAAGTATAATTTTAGTACAAATCTAGATAATTGAAAGTAATAAGATACGACCTCAAACTGTTGATATGATAAAAAGCTGATCAGTGACGAAGGCAGCTCAAATTTGTTATAGATGCACATGCAAAATGCTACATCTGAACAAAATATTTGGAGGTATGGGGATTCGAACCCCAGACTTCTCGCATGCAAAGCGAGCGCTCTACCCCTGAGCTATACCCCCACACGAGCACTTACTTGAAAGTATAATTTCAGTACAAATCTAGATAATTGAAAGTAATAAGATACGACCTCAAAATGTTGATATGATAAAAAGCTGATCAGTGACGAAGGCAGCTCAAATTTGTTATAGATGCACATGCAAAATGCTACATCTGAACAAAATATTTGGAGGTATGGGGATTCGAACCCCAGACTTCTCGCATGCAAAGCGAGCGCTCTACCCCTGAGCTATACCCCCACACGAGCACTTACTTGAAAGTATAATTTTAGTACAAATCTAGATAATTGAAAGTAATAAGATACGACCTCAAACTGTTGATATGATAAAAAGCTGATCAGTGACGAAGGCAGCTCAAATTTGTTATAGATGCACATGCAAAATGCTACATCTGAACAAAATATTTGGAGGTATGGGGATTCGAACCCCAGACTTCTCGCATGCAAAGCGAGCGCTCTACCCCTGAGCTATACCCCCACACGAGCACTTACTTGAAAGTATAATTTTAGTACAAATCTAGATAATTGAAAGTAATAAGATACGACCTCAAAATGTTGATATGATAAAAAGCTGATCAGTGACGAAGGCAGCTCAAATTTGTTATAGATGCACATGCAAAATGCTACATCTGAACAAAATATTTGGAGGTATGGGGATTCGAACCCCAGACTTCTCGCATGCAAAGCGAGCGCTCTACCCCTGAGCTATACCCCCACACGAGCACTTACTTGAAAGTATAATTTCAGTACAAATCTAGATAATTGAAAGTAATAAGATACGACCTCAAAATGTTGATATGATAAAAAGCTGATCAGTGACGAAGGCAGCTCAAATTTGTTATAGATGCACATGCAAAATGCTACATCTGAACAAAATATTTGGAGGTATGGGGATTCGAACCCCAGACTTCTCGCATGCAAAGCGAGCGCTCTACCCCTGAGCTATACCCCCACACGAGCACTTACTTGAAAGTATAATTTTAGTACAAACCTAGATAATTGAAAGTAATAAGATACGACCTCAAAATGTTGATATGATAAAAAGCTGATCAGTGACGAAGGCAGCTCAAATTTGTTATAGATACACATGCAAAATGCTACATCTGAACAAAATATTTGGAGGTATGGGGATTCGAACCCCAGACTTCTCGCATGCAAAGCGAGCGCTCTACCCCTGAGCTATACCCCCACACGAGCACTTACTTGAAAGTATAATTTCAGTACAAATCTAGATAATTGAAAGTAATAAGATACGACCTCAAACTGTTGATATGATAAAAAGCTGATCAGTGACGAAGGCAGCTCAAATTTGTTATAGATGCACATGCAAAATGCTACATCTGAACAAAATATTTGGAGGTATGGGGATTCGAACCCCAGACTTCTCGCATGCAAAGCGAGCGCTCTACCCCTGAGCTATACCCCCACACGAGCACTTACTTGAAAGTATAATTTTAGTACAAACCTAGATAATTGAAAGTAATAAGATACGACCTCAAACTGTTGATATGATAAAAAGCTGATCAGTGACGAAGGCAGCTCAAATTTGTTATAGATGCACATGCAAAATGCTACATCTGAACAAAATATTTGGAGGTATGGGGATTCGAACCCCAGACTTCTCGCATGCAAAGCGAGCGCTCTACCCCTGAGCTATACCCCCACACGAGCACTTACTTGAAAGTATAATTTTAGTACAAATCTAGATAATTGAAAGTAATAAGATACGACCTCAAAATGTTGATATGATAAAAAGCTGATCAGTGACGAAGGCAGCTCAAATTTGTTATAGATGCACATGCAAAATGCTACATCTGAACAAAATATTTGGAGGTATGGGGATTCGAACCCCAGACTTCTCGCATGCAAAGCGAGCGCTCTACCCCTGAGCTATACCCCCACACGAGCACTTACTTGAAAGTATAATTTCAGTACAAATCTAGATAATTGAAAGTAATAAGATACGACCTCAAAATGTTGATATGATAAAAAGCTGATCAGTGACGAAGGCAGCTCAAATTTGTTATAGATACACATGCAAAATGCTACATCTGAACAAAATATTTGGAGGTATGGGGATTCGAACCCCAGACTTCTCGCATGCAAAGCGAGCGCTCTACCCCTGAGCTATACCCCCACACGAGCACTTACTTGAAAGTATAATTTTAGTACAAATCTAGATAATTGAAAGTAATAAGATACGACCTCAAACTGTTGATATGATAAAAAGCTGATCAGTGACGAAGGCAGCTCAAATTTGTTATAGATGCACATGCAAAATGCTACATCTGAACAAAATATTTGGAGGTATGGGGATTCGAACCCCAGACTTCTCGCATGCAAAGCGAGCGCTCTACCCCTGAGCTATACCCCCACACGAGCACTTACTTGAAAGTATAATTTCAGTACAAATCTAGATAATTGAAAGTAATAAGATACGACCTCAAAATGTTGATATGATAAAAAGCTGATCAGTGACGAAGGCAGCTCAAATTTGTTATAGATACACATGCAAAATGCTACATCTGAACAAAATATTTGGAGGTATGGGGATTCGAACCCCAGACTTCTCGCATGCAAAGCGAGCGCTCTACCCCTGAGCTATACCCCCACACGAGCACTTACTTGAAAGTATAATTTCAGTACAAATCTAGATAATTGAAAGTAATAAGATACGACCTCAAAATGTTGATATGATAAAAAGCTGATCAGTGACGAAGGCAGCTCAAATTTGTTATAGATACACATGCAAAATGCTACATCTGAACAAAATATTTGGAGGTATGGGGATTCGAACCCCAGACTTCTCGCATGCAAAGCGAGCGCTCTACCCCTGAGCTATACCCCCACACGAGCACTTACTTGAAAGTATAATTTTAGTACAAATCTAGATAATTGAAAGTAATAAGATACGACCTCAAACTGTTGATATGATAAAAAGCTGATCAGTGACGAAGGCAGCTCAAATTTGTTATAGATGCACATGCAAAATGCTACATCTGAACAAAATATTTGGAGGTATGGGGATTCGAACCCCAGACTTCTCGCATGCAAAGCGAGCGCTCTACCCCTGAGCTATACCCCCACACGAGCACTTACTTGAAAGTATAATTTTAGTACAAACTAGATAATTGAAAGTAATAAGATACGACCTCAAACTGTTGATATGATAAAAAGCTGATCAGTGACGAAGGCAGCTCAAATTTGTTATAGATGCACATGCAAAATGCTACATCTGAACAAAATATTTGGAGGTATGGGGATTCGAACCCCAGACTTCTCGCATGCAAAGCGAGCGCTCTACCCCTGAGCTATACCCCCACACGAGCACTTACTTGAAAGTATAATTTCAGTACAAATCTAGATAATTGAAAGTAATAAGATACGACCTCAAAATGTTGATATGATAAAAAGCTGATCAGTGACGAAGGCAGCTCAAATTTGTTATAGATACACATGCAAAATGCTACATCTGAACAAAATATTTGGAGGTATGGGGATTCGAACCCCAGACTTCTCGCATGCAAAGCGAGCGCTCTACCCCTGAGCTATACCCCCACACGAGCACTTACTTGAAAGTATAATTTTAGTACAAATCTAGATAATTGAAAGTAATAAGATACGACCTCAAACTGTTGATATGATAAAAAGCTGATCAGTGACGAAGGCAGCTCAAATTTGTTATAGATGCACATGCAAAATGCTACATCTGAACAAAATATTTGGAGGTATGGGGATTCGAACCCCAGACTTCTCGCATGCAAAGCGAGCGCTCTACCCCTGAGCTATACCCCCACACGAGCACTTACTTGAAAGTATAATTTCAGTACAAATCTAGATAATTGAAAGTAATAAGATACGACCTCAAAATGTTGATATGATAAAAAGCTGATCAGTGACGAAGGCAGCTCAAATTTGTTATAGATGCACATGCAAAATGCTACATCTGAACAAAATATTTGGAGGTATGGGGATTCGAACCCCAGACTTCTCGCATGCAAAGCGAGCGCTCTACCCTGAGCTATACCCCCACACGAGCACTTACTTGAAAGTATAATTTCAGTACAAATCTAGATAATTGAAAGTAATAAGATACGACCTCAAAATGTTGATATGATAAAAAGCTGATCAGTGACGAAGGCAGCTCAAATTTGTTATAGATACACATGCAAAATGCTACATCTGAACAAAATATTTGGAGGTATGGGGATTCGAACCCCAGACTTCTCGCATGCAAAGCGAGCGCTCTACCCCTGAGCTATACCCCCACACGAGCACTTACTTGAAAGTATAATTTAGTACAAACCTAGATAATTGAAAGTAATAAGATACGACCTCAAACTGTTGATATGATAAAAAGCTGATCAGTGACGAAGGCAGCTCAAATTTGTTATAGATGCACATGCAAAATGCTACATCTGAACAAAATATTTGGAGGTATGGGGATTCGAACCCCAGACTTCTCGCATGCAAAGCGAGCGCTCTACCCCTGAGCTATACCCCCACACGAGCACTTACTTGAAAGTATAATTTTAGTACAAACCTAGATAATTGAAAGTAATAAGATACGACCTCAAACTGTTGATATGATAAAAAGCTGATCAGTGACGAAGGCAGCTCAAATTTGTTATAGATGCACATGCAAAATGCTACATCTGAACAAAATATTTGGAGGTATGGGGATTCGAACCCCAGACTTCTCGCATGCAAAGCGAGCGCTCTACCCCTGAGCTATACCCCCACACGAGCACTTACTTGAAAGTATAATTTTAGTACAAATCTAGATAATTGAAAGTAATAAGATACGACCTCAAACTGTTGATATGATAAAAAGCTGATCAGTGACGAAGGCAGCTCAAATTTGTTATAGATGCACATGCAAAATGCTACATCTGAACAAAATATTTGGAGGTATGGGGATTCGAACCCCAGACTTCTCGCATGCAAAGCGAGCGCTCTACCCCTGAGCTATACCCCCACACGAGCACTTACTTGAAAGTATAATTTCAGTACAAATCTAGATAATTGAAAGTAATAAGATACGACCTCAAAATGTTGATATGATAAAAAGCTGATCAGTGACGAAGGCAGCTCAAATTTGTTATAGATACACATGCAAAATGCTACATCTGAACAAAATATTTGGAGGTATGGGGATTCGAACCCCAGACTTCTCGCATGCAAAGCGAGCGCTCTACCCCTGAGCTATACCCCCACACGAGCACTTACTTGAAAGTATAATTTCAGTACAAATCTAGATAATTGAAAGTAATAAGATACGACCTCAAAATGTTGATATGATAAAAAGCTGATCAGTGACGAAGGCAGCTCAAATTTGTTATAGATACACATGCAAAATGCTACATCTGAACAAAATATTTGGAGGTATGGGGATTCGAACCCCAGACTTCTCGCATGCAAAGCGAGCGCTCTACCCCTGAGCTATACCCCCACACGAGCACTTACTTGAAAGTATAATTTAGTACAAATCTAGATAATTGAAAGTAATAAGATACGACCTCAAAATGTTGATATGATAAAAAGCTGATCAGTGACGAAGGCAGCTCAAATTTGTTATAGATGCACATGCAAAATGCTACATCTGAACAAAATATTTGGAGGTATGGGGATTCGAACCCCAGACTTCTCGCATGCAAAGCGAGCGCTCTACCCCTGAGCTATACCCCCACACGAGCACTTACTTGAAAGTATAATTTCAGTACAAATCTAGATAATTGAAAGTAATAAGATACGACCTCAAAATGTTGATATGATAAAAAGCTGATCAGTGACGAAGGCAGCTCAAATTTGTTATAGATGCACATGCAAAATGCTACATCTGAACAAAATATTTGGAGGTATGGGGATTCGAACCCCAGACTTCTCGCATGCAAAGCGAGCGCTCTACCCCTGAGCTATACCCCCACACGAGCACTTACTTGAAAGTATAATTTCAGTACAAATCTAGATAATTGAAAGTAATAAGATACGACCTCAAAATGTTGATATGATAAAAAGCTGATCAGTGACGAAGGCAGCTCAAATTTGTTATAGATACACATGCAAAATGCTACATCTGAACAAAATATTTGGAGGTATGGGGATTCGAACCCCAGACTTCTCGCATGCAAAGCGAGCGCTCTACCCCTGAGCTATACCCCCACACGAGCACTTACTTGAAAGTATAATTTTAGTACAAATCTAGATAATTGAAAGTAATAAGATACGACCTCAAACTGTTGATATGATAAAAAACTGATCAGTGACGAAGGCAGCTCAAATTTGTTATAGATGCACATGCAAAATGCTACATCTGAACAAAATATTTGGAGGTATGGGGATTCGAACCCCAGACTTCTCGCATGCAAAGCGAGCGCTCTACCCCTGAGCTATACCCCCACACGAGCACTTACTTGAAAGTATAATTTCAGTACAAATCTAGATAATTGAAAGTAATAAGATACGACCTCAAAATGTTGATATGATAAAAAGCTGATCAGTGACGAAGGCAGCTCAAATTTGTTATAGATACACATGCAAAATGCTACATCTGAACAAAATATTTGGAGGTATGGGGATTCGAACCCCAGACTTCTCGCATGCAAAGCGAGCGCTCTACCCCTGAGCTATACCCCCACACGAGCACTTACTTGAAAGTATAATTTCAGTACAAATCTAGATAATTGAAAGTAATAAGATACGACCTCAAAATGTTGATATGATAAAAAGCTGATCAGTGACGAAGGCAGCTCAAATTTGTTATAGATACACATGCAAAATGCTACATCTGAACAAAATATTTGGAGGTATGGGGATTCGAACCCCAGACTTCTCGCATGCAAAGCGAGCGCTCTACCCCTGAGCTATACCCCCACACGAGCACTTACTTGAAAGTATAATTTCAGTACAAATCTAGATAATTGAAAGTAATAAGATACGACCTCAAAATGTTGATATGATAAAAAGCTGATCAGTGACGAAGGCAGCTCAAATTTGTTATAGATGCACATGCAAAATGCTACATCTGAACAAAATATTTGGAGGTATGGGGATTCGAACCCCAGACTTCTCGCATGCAAAGCGAGCGCTCTACCCCTGAGCTATACCCCCACACGAGCACTTACTTGAAAGTATAATTTTAGTACAAATCTAGATAATTGAAAGTAATAAGATACGACCTCAAACTGTTGATATGATAAAAAGCTGATCAGTGACGAAGGCAGCTCAAATTTGTTATAGATGCACATGCAAAATGCTACATCTGAACAAAATATTTGGAGGTATGGGGATTCGAACCCCAGACTTCTCGCATGCAAAGCGAGCGCTCTACCCCTGAGCTATACCCCCACACGAGCACTTACTTGAAAGTATAATTTCAGTACAAATCTAGATAATTGAAAGTAATAAGATACGACCTCAAAATGTTGATATGATAAAAAGCTGATCAGTGACGAAGGCAGCTCAAATTTGTTATAGATACACATGCAAAATGCTACATCTGAACAAAATATTTGGAGGTATGGGGATTCGAACCCCAGACTTCTCGCATGCAAAGCGAGCGCTCTACCCCTGAGCTATACCCCCACACGAGCACTTACTTGAAAGTATAATTTCAGTACAAATCTAGATAATTGAAAGTAATAAGATACGACCTCAAAATGTTGATATGATAAAAAGCTGATCAGTGACGAAGGCAGCTCAAATTTGTTATAGATACACATGCAAAATGCTACATCTGAACAAAATATTTGGAGGTATGGGGATTCGAACCCCAGACTTCTCGCATGCAAAGCGAGCGCTCTACCCCTGAGCTATACCCCCACACGAGCACTTACTTGAAAGTATAATTTCAGTACAAATCTAGATAATTGAAAGTAATAAGATACGACCTCAAAATGTTGATATGATAAAAAGCTGATCAGTGACGAAGGCAGCTCAAATTTGTTATAGATGCACATGCAAAATGCTACATCTGAACAAAATATTTGGAGGTATGGGGATTCGAACCCCAGACTTCTCGCATGCAAAGCGAGCGCTCTACCCCTGAGCTATACCCCCACACGAGCACTTACTTGAAAGTATAATTTCAGTACAAATCTAGATAATTGAAAGTAATAAGATACGACCTCAAAATGTTGATATGATAAAAAGCTGATCAGTGACGAAGGCAGCTCAAATTTGTTATAGATGCACATGCAAAATGCTACATCTGAACAAAATATTTGGAGGTATGGGGATTCGAACCCCAGACTTCTCGCATGCAAAGCGAGCGCTCTACCCCTGAGCTATACCCCCACACGAGCACTTACTTGAAAGTATAATTTCAGTACAAATCTAGATAATTGAAAGTAATAAGATACGACCTCAAAATGTTGATATGATAAAAAGCTGATCAGTGACGAAGGCAGCTCAAATTTGTTATAGATGCACATGCAAAATGCTACATCTGAACAAAATATTTGGAGGTATGGGGATTCGAACCCCAGACTTCTCGCATGCAAAGCGAGCGCTCTACCCCTGAGCTATACCCCCACACGAGCACTTACTTGAAAGTATAATTTAGTACAAATCTAGATAATTGAAAGTAATAAGATACGACCTCAAACTGTTGATATGATAAAAAGCTGATCAGTGACGAAGGCAGCTCAAATTTGTTATAGATGCACATGCAAAATGCTACATCTGAACAAAATATTTGGAGGTATGGGGATTCGAACCCCAGACTTCTCGCATGCAAAGCGAGCGCTCTACCCCTGAGCTATACCCCCACACGAGCACTTACTTGAAAGTATAATTTTAGTACAAATCTAGATAATTGAAAGTAATAAGATACGACCTCAAACTGTTGATATGATAAAAAGCTGATCAGTGACGAAGGCAGCTCAAATTTGTTATAGATGCACATGCAAAATGCTACATCTGAACAAAATATTTGGAGGTATGGGGATTCGAACCCCAGACTTCTCGCATGCAAAGCGAGCGCTCTACCCCTGAGCTATACCCCCACACGAGCACTTACTTGAAAGTATAATTTTAGTACAAATCTAGATAATTGAAAGTAATAAGATACGACCTCAAACTGTTGATATGATAAAAAGCTGATCAGTGACGAAGGCAGCTCAAATTTGTTATAGATGCACATGCAAAATGCTACATCTGAACAAAATATTTGGAGGTATGGGGATTCGAACCCCAGACTTCTCGCATGCAAAGCGAGCGCTCTACCCCTGAGCTATACCCCCACACGAGCACTTACTTGAAAGTATAATTTTAGTACAAATCTAGATAATTGAAAGTAATAAGATACGACCTCAAACTGTTGATATGATAAAAAGCTGATCAGTGACGAAGGCAGCTCAAATTTGTTATAGATGCACATGCAAAATGCTACATCTGAACAAAATATTTGGAGGTATGGGGATTCGAACCCCAGACTTCTCGCATGCAAAGCGAGCGCTCTACCCCTGAGCTATACCCCCACACGAGCACTTACTTGAAAGTATAATTTAGTACAAATCTAGATAATTGAAAGTAATAAGATACGACCTCAAACTGTTGATATGATAAAAAGCTGATCAGTGACGAAGGCAGCTCAAATTTGTTATAGATGCACATGCAAAATGCTACATCTGAACAAAATATTTGGAGGTATGGGGATTCGAACCCCAGACTTCTCGCATGCAAAGCGAGCGCTCTACCCCTGAGCTATACCCCCACACGAGCACTTACTTGAAAGTATAATTTCAGTACAAATCTAGATAATTGAAAGTAATAAGATACGACCTCAAAATGTTGATATGATAAAAAGCTGATCAGTGACGAAGGCAGCTCAAATTTGTTATAGATGCACATGCAAAATGCTACATCTGAACAAAATATTTGGAGGTATGGGGATTCGAACCCCAGACTTCTCGCATGCAAAGCGAGCGCTCTACCCCTGAGCTATACCCCCACACGAGCACTTACTTGAAAGTATAATTTCAGTACAAATCTAGATAATTGAAAGTAATAAGATACGACCTCAAATGTTGATATGATAAAAAGCTGATCAGTGACGAAGGCAGCTCAAATTTGTTATAGATGCACATGCAAAATGCTACATCTGAACAAAATATTTGGAGGTATGGGGATTCGAACCCCAGACTTCTCGCATGCAAAGCGAGCGCTCTACCCCTGAGCTATACCCCCACACGAGCACTTACTTGAAAGTATAATTTTAGTACAAATCTAGATAATTGAAAGTAATAAGATACGACCTCAAAACTGTTGATATGATAAAAAGCTGATCAGTGACGAAGGCAGCTCAAATTTGTTATAGATGCACATGCAAAATGCTACATCTGAACAAAATATTTGGAGGTATGGGGATTCGAACCCCAGACTTCTCGCATGCAAAGCGAGCGCTCTACCCCTGAGCTATACCCCCACACGAGCACTTACTTGAAAGTATAATTTTAGTACAAATCTAGATAATTGAAAGTAATAAGATACGACCTCAAAATGTTGATATGATAAAAAGCTGATCAGTGACGAAGGCAGCTCAAATTTGTTATAGATGCACATGCAAAATGCTACATCTGAACAAAATATTTGGAGGTATGGGGATTCGAACCCCAGACTTCTCGCATGCAAAGCGAGCGCTCTACCCCTGAGCTATACCCCCACACGAGCACTTACTTGAAAGTATAATTTCAGTACAAATCTAGATAATTGAAAGTAATAAGATACGACCTCAAAATGTTGATATGATAAAAAGCTGATCAGTGACGAAGGCAGCTCAAATTTGTTATAGATACACATGCAAAATGCTACATCTGAACAAAATATTTGGAGGTATGGGGATTCGAACCCCAGACTTCTCGCATGCAAAGCGAGCGCTCTACCCCTGAGCTATACCCCCACACGAGCACTTACTTGAAAGTATAATTTAGTACAAATCTAGATAATTGAAAGTAATAAGATACGACCTCAAACTGTTGATATGATAAAAAGCTGATCAGTGACGAAGGCAGCTCAAATTTGTTATAGATGCACATGCAAAATGCTACATCTGAACAAAATATTTGGAGGTATGGGGATTCGAACCCCAGACTTCTCGCATGCAAAGCGAGCGCTCTACCCCTGAGCTATACCCCCACACGAGCACTTACTTGAAAGTATAATTTCAGTACAAATCTAGATAATTGAAAGTAATAAGATACGACCTCAAAATGTTGATATGATAAAAAGCTGATCAGTGACGAAGGCAGCTCAAATTTGTTATAGATGCACATGCAAAATGCTACATCTGAACAAAATATTTGGAGGTATGGGGATTCGAACCCCAGACTTCTCGCATGCAAAGCGAGCGCTCTACCCCTGAGCTATACCCCCACACGAGCACTTACTTGAAAGTATAATTTCAGTACAAATCTAGATAATTGAAAGTAATAAGATACGACCTCAAAATGTTGATATGATAAAAAGCTGATCAGTGACGAAGGCAGCTCAAATTTGTTATAGATACACATGCAAAATGCTACATCTGAACAAAATATTTGGAGGTATGGGGATTCGAACCCCAGACTTCTCGCATGCAAAGCGAGCGCTCTACCCCTGAGCTATACCCCCACACGAGCACTTACTTGAAAGTATAATTTTAGTACAAACCTAGATAATTGAAAGTAATAAGATACGACCTCAAACTGTTGATATGATAAAAAGCTGATCAGTGACGAAGGCAGCTCAAATTTGTTATAGATACACATGCAAAATGCTACATCTGAACAAAATATTTGGAGGTATGGGGATTCGAACCCCAGACTTCTCGCATGCAAAGCGAGCGCTCTACCCCTGAGCTATACCCCCACACGAGCACTTACTTGAAAGTATAATTTTAGTACAAATCTAGATAATTGAAAGTAATAAGATACGACCTCAAACTGTTGATATGATAAAAAGCTGATCAGTGACGAAGGCAGCTCAAATTTGTTATAGATGCACATGCAAAATGCTACATCTGAACAAAATATTTGGAGGTATGGGGATTCGAACCCCAGACTTCTCGCATGCAAAGCGAGCGCTCTACCCTGAGCTATACCCCCACACGAGCACTTACTTGAAAGTATAATTTCAGTACAAACCTAGATAATTGAAAGTAATAAGATACGACCTCAAACTGTTGATATGATAAAAAGCTGATCAGTGACGAAGGCAGCTCAAATTTGTTATAGATGCACATGCAAAATGCTACATCTGAACAAAATATTTGGAGGTATGGGGATTCGAACCCCAGACTTCTCGCATGCAAAGCGAGCGCTCTACCCCTGAGCTATACCCCCACACGAGCACTTACTTGAAAGTATAATTTCAGTACAAATCTAGATAATTGAAAGTAATAAGATACGACCTCAAACTGTTGATATGATAAAAAGCTGATCAGTGACGAAGGCAGCTCAAATTTGTTATAGATGCACATGCAAAATGCTACATCTGAACAAAATATTTGGAGGTATGGGGATTCGAACCCCAGACTTCTCGCATGCAAAGCGAGCGCTCTACCCCTGAGCTATACCCCCACACGAGCACTTACTTGAAAGTATAATTTTAGTACAAATCTAGATAATTGAAAGTAATAAGATACGACCTCAAAACTGTTGATATGATAAAAAGCTGATCAGTGACGAAGGCAGCTCAAATTTGTTATAGATGCACATGCAAAATGCTACATCTGAACAAAATATTTGGAGGTATGGGGATTCGAACCCCAGACTTCTCGCATGCAAAGCGAGCGCTCTACCCCTGAGCTATACCCCCACACGAGCACTTACTTGAAAGTATAATTTTAGTACAAATCTAGATAATTGAAAGTAATAAGATACGACCTCAAACTGTTGATATGATAAAAAGCTGATCAGTGACGAAGGCAGCTCAAATTTGTTATAGATGCACATGCAAAATGCTACATCTGAACAAAATATTTGGAGGTATGGGGATTCGAACCCCAGACTTCTCGCATGCAAAGCGAGCGCTCTACCCCTGAGCTATACCCCCACACGAGCACTTACTTGAAAGTATAATTTCAGTACAAATCTAGATAATTGAAAGTAATAAGATACGACCTCAAAATGTTGATATGATAAAAAGCTGATCAGTGACGAAGGCAGCTCAAATTTGTTATAGATACACATGCAAAATGCTACATCTGAACAAAATATTTGGAGGTATGGGGATTCGAACCCCAGACTTCTCGCATGCAAAGCGAGCGCTCTACCCCTGAGCTATACCCCACACGAGCACTTACTTGAAAGTATAATTTCAGTACAAATCTAGATAATTGAAAGTAATAAGATACGACCTCAAAATGTTGATATGATAAAAAGCTGATCAGTGACGAAGGCAGCTCAAATTTGTTATAGATACACATGCAAAATGCTACATCTGAACAAAATATTTGGAGGTATGGGGATTCGAACCCCAGACTTCTCGCATGCAAAGCGAGCGCTCTACCCCTGAGCTATACCCCCACACGAGCACTTACTTGAAAGTATAATTTAGTACAAATCTAGATAATTGAAAGTAATAAGATACGACCTCAAATGTTGATATGATAAAAAGCTGATCAGTGACGAAGGCAGCTCAAATTTGTTATAGATGCACATGCAAAATGCTACATCTGAACAAAATATTTGGAGGTATGGGGATTCGAACCCCAGACTTCTCGCATGCAAAGCGAGCGCTCTACCCCTGAGCTATACCCCCACACGAGCACTTACTTGAAAGTATAATTTAGTACAAATCTAGATAATTGAAAGTAATAAGATACGACCTCAAATGTTGATATGATAAAAAGCTGATCAGTGACGAAGGCAGCTCAAATTTGTTATAGATGCACATGCAAAATGCTACATCTGAACAAAATATTTGGAGGTATGGGGATTCGAACCCCAGACTTCTCGCATGCAAAGCGAGCGCTCTACCCCTGAGCTATACCCCCACACGAGCACTTACTTGAAAGTATAATTTCAGTACAAATCTAGATAATTGAAAGTAATAAGATACGACCTCAAAATGTTGATATGATAAAAAGCTGATCAGTGACGAAGGCAGCTCAAATTTGTTATAGATACACATGCAAAATGCTACATCTGAACAAAATATTTGGAGGTATGGGGATTCGAACCCCAGACTTCTCGCATGCAAAGCGAGCGCTCTACCCCTGAGCTATACCCCCACACGAGCACTTACTTGAAAGTATAATTTAGTACAAATCTAGATAATTGAAAGTAATAAGATACGACCTCAAACTGTTGATATGATAAAAAGCTGATCAGTGACGAAGGCAGCTCAAATTTGTTATAGATGCACATGCAAAATGCTACATCTGAACAAAATATTTGGAGGTATGGGGATTCGAACCCCAGACTTCTCGCATGCAAAGCGAGCGCTCTACCCCTGAGCTATACCCCACACGAGCACTTACTTGAAAGTATAATTTCAGTACAAATCTAGATAATTGAAAGTAATAAGATACGACCTCAAAATGTTGATATGATAAAAAGCTGATCAGTGACGAAGGCAGCTCAAATTTGTTATAGATGCACATGCAAAATGCTACATCTGAACAAAATATTTGGAGGTATGGGGATTCGAACCCCAGACTTCTCGCATGCAAAGCGAGCGCTCTACCCCTGAGCTATACCCCCACACGAGCACTTACTTGAAAGTATAATTTCAGTACAAATCTAGATAATTGAAAGTAATAAGATACGACCTCAAAATGTTGATATGATAAAAAGCTGATCAGTGACGAAGGCAGCTCAAATTTGTTATAGATACACATGCAAAATGCTACATCTGAACAAAATATTTGGAGGTATGGGGATTCGAACCCCAGACTTCTCGCATGCAAAGCGAGCGCTCTACCCCTGAGCTATACCCCCACACGAGCACTTACTTGAAAGTATAATTTCAGTACAAATCTAGATAATTGAAAGTAATAAGATACGACCTCAAAATGTTGATATGATAAAAAGCTGATCAGTGACGAAGGCAGCTCAAATTTGTTATAGATACACATGCAAAATGCTACATCTGAACAAAATATTTGGAGGTATGGGGATTCGAACCCCAGACTTCTCGCATGCAAAGCGAGCGCTCTACCCCTGAGCTATACCCCCACACGAGCACTTACTTGAAAGTATAATTTTAGTACAAAACCTAGATAATTGAAAGTAATAAGATACGACCTCAAACTGTGATATGATAAAAGCTGATCAGTGACGAAGGCAGCTCAAATTTGTTATAGATGCATATGCAAAATGCTACATCTGAACAAAATATTTGGAGGTATGGGGATTCGAACCCCAGACTTCTCGCATGCAAAGCGAGCGCTCTACCCTGAGCTATACCCCCACACGAGCACTTACTTGAAAGTATAATTTCAGTACAAATCTAGATAATTGAAAGTAATAAGATACGACCTCAAAATGTTGATATGATAAAAAGCTGATCAGTGACGAAGGCAGCTCAAATTTGTTATAGATACACATGCAAAATGCTACATCTGAACAAAATATTTGGAGGTATGGGGATTCGAACCCCAGACTTCTCGCATGCAAAGCGAGCGCTCTACCCCTGAGCTATACCCCACACGAGCACTTACTTGAAAGTATAATTTTAGTACAAATCTAGATAATTGAAAGTAATAAGATACGACCTCAAAATGTTGATATGATAAAAAGCTGATCAGTGACGAAGGCAGCTCAAATTTGTTATAGATACACATGCAAAATGCTACATCTGAACAAAATATTTGGAGGTATGGGGATTCGAAACCCAGACTTCTCGCATGCAAAGCGAGCGCTCTACCCCTGAGCTATACCCCACACGAGCACTTACTTGAAAGTATAATTTCAGTACAAATCTAGATAATTGAAAGTAATAAGATACGACCTCAAAATGTTGATATGATAAAAAGCTGATCAGTGACGAAGGCAGCCTCAAATTTGTTATAGATACACATGCAAAATGCTACATCTGAACAAAATATTTGGAGGTATGGGGATTCGAACCCAGACTTCTCGCATGCAAAGCGAGCGCTCTACCCTGAGCTATACCCCCACACGAGCACTTACTTGAAAGTATAATTTAGTACAAATCTAGATAATTGAAAGTAATAAGATACGACCTCAAAATGTTGATATGATAAAAAGCTGATCAGTGACGAAGGCAGCTCAAATTTGTTATAGATACACATGCAAAATGCTACATCTGAACAAAATATTTGGAGGTATGGGGATTCGAACCCCAGACTTCTCGCATGCAAAGCGAGCGCTCTACCCCTGAGCTATACCCCCACACGAGCACTTACTTGAAAGTATAATTTCAGTACAAATCTAGATAATTGAAAGTAATAAGATACGACCTCAAAATGTTGATATGATAAAAAGCTGATCAGTGACGAAGGCAGCTCAAATTTGTTATAGATACACATGCAAAATGCTACATCTGAACAAAATATTGGAGGTATGGGATTCGAACCCCAGACTTCTCGCATGCAAAGCGAGCGCTCTACCCTGAGCTATACCCCCACACGAGCACTTACTTGAAAGTATAATTTCAGTACAAATCTAGATAATTGAAAGTAATAAGATACGACCTCAAAATGTTGATATGATAAAAAGCTGATCAGTGACGAAGGCAGCTCAAATTTGTTATAGATACACATGCAAAAGCTACATCTGAACAAAAATATTTGGAGGTATGGGGATTCGAACCCAGACTTTCTCGCATGCAAAGCGAGCGCTCTACCCCTGAGCTATACCCCACACGAGCACTTACTTGAAAGTATAATTTTGTACAAATCTAGATAATTGAAAGTAATAAGATACGACCTCAAAATGTTGATATGATAAAAAGCTGATCAGTGACGAAGGCAGCTCAAATTTGTTATAGATGCACATGCAAAATGCTACATCTGAACAAAATATTTGGAGGTATGGGGATTCGAACCCAGACTTCTCGCATGCAAAGCGAGCGCTCTACCCTGAGCTATACCCCCACACGAGCACTTACTTGAAAGTATATTTCAGTACAAATCTAGATAATGAAAGTAATAAGATACGACCTCAAAATGTTGATATGATAAAAGCTGATCAGTGACGAAGGCAGCTCAAATTTGTTATAGAACACATGCAAAATGCTACATCTGAACAAAATATTTGGAGGTATGGGGATTCGAACCCCAGACTTCTCGCATGCAAGCGAGCGCTCTACCCTGAGCTATACCCCCACACGAGCACTTACTTGAAAGTATAATTTCAGTACAAATTAGATAATTGAAAGTAATAAGATACGACCTCAAAATGTTGATATGATAAAAAGCTGATCAGTGACGAAGGCAGCTCAAATTTGTTATAGATGCACATGCAAAATGCTACATCTGAACAAAATATTTGGAGGTATGGGGATTCGAACCCCAGACTTCTCGCATGCAAAGCGAGCGCTCTACCCCTGAGCTATACCCCCACACGAGCACTTACTTGAAAGTATAATTTCAGTACAAATCTAGATAATTGAAAGTAATAAGATACGACCTCAAAATGTTGATATGATAAAAAGCTGATCAGTGACGAAGGCAGCTCAAATTTGTTATAGATGCACATGCAAAATGCTACATCTGAACAAAATATTTGGAGGTATGGGGATTCGAACCCCAGACTTCTCGCATGCAAAGCGAGCGCTCTACCCCTGAGCTATACCCCACACGAGCACTTACTTGAAAGTATAATTTCAGTACAAATCTAGATAATTGAAAGTAATAAGATACGACCTCAAAATGTTGATATGATAAAAAGCTGATCAGTGACGAAGGCAGCTCAAATTTGTTATAGATGCACATGCAAAATGCTACATCTGAACAAAATATTTGGAGGTATGGGGATTCGAACCCCAGACTTCTCGCATGCAAAGCGAGCGCTCTACCCCTGAGCTATACCCCCACACGAGCACTTACTTGAAAGTATAATTTCAGTACAAATCTAGATAATTGAAAGTAATAAGATACGACCTCAAAATGTTGATATGATAAAAAGCTGATCAGTGACGAAGGCAGCTCAAATTTGTTATAGATACACATGCAAAATGCTACATCTGAACAAAATATTTGGAGGTATGGGGATTCGAACCCCAGACTTCTCGCATGCAAAGCGAGCGCTCTACCCCTGAGCTATACCCCCACACGAGCACTTACTTGAAAGTATAATTTTAGTACAAATCTAGATAATTGAAAGTAATAAGATACGACCTCAAAATGTTGATATGATAAAAAGCTGATCAGTGACGAAGGCAGCTCAAATTTGTTATAGATGCACATGCAAAATGCTACATCTGAACAAAATATTTGGAGGTATGGGGATTCGAACCCCAGACTTCTCGCATGCAAAGCGAGCGCTCTACCCCTGAGCTATACCCCCACACGAGCACTTACTTGAAAGTATAATTTCAGTACAAATCTAGATAATTGAAAGTAATAAGATACGACCTCAAAATGTTGATATGATAAAAAGCTGATCAGTGACGAAGGCAGCTCAAATTTGTTATAGATGCACATGCAAAATGCTACATCTGAACAAAATATTTGGAGGTATGGGGATTCGAACCCCAGACTTCTCGCATGCAAAGCGAGCGCTCTACCCCTGAGCTATACCCCCACACGAGCACTTACTTGAAAGTATAATTTCAGTACAAATCTAGATAATTGAAAGTAATAAGATACGACCTCAAAATGTTGATATGATAAAAAGCTGATCAGTGACGAAGGCAGCTCAAATTTGTTATAGATGCACATGCAAAATGCTACATCTGAACAAAATATTTGGAGGTATGGGGATTCGAACCCCAGACTTCTCGCATGCAAAGCGAGCGCTCTACCCCTGAGCTATACCCCCACACGAGCACTTACTTGAAAGTATAATTTCAGTACAAATCTAGATAATTGAAAGTAATAAGATACGACCTCAAACTGTTGATATGATAAAAAGCTGATCAGTGACGAAGGCAGCTCAAATTTGTTATAGATGCATATGCAAAATGCTACATCTGAACAAAATATTTGGAGGTATGGGGATTCGAACCCCAGACTTCTCGCATGCAAAGCGAGCGCTCTACCCCTGAGCTATACCCCCACACGAGCACTTACTTGAAAGTATAATTTTAGTACAAATCTAGATAATTGAAAGTAATAAGATACGACCTCAAAATGTTGATATGATAAAAAGCTGATCAGTGACGAAGGCAGCTCAAATTTGTTATAGATGCACATGCAAAATGCTACATCTGAACAAAATATTTGGAGGTATGGGGATTCGAACCCCAGACTTCTCGCATGCAAAGCGAGCGCTCTACCCCTGAGCTATACCCCCACACGAGCACTTACTTGAAAGTATAATTTCAGTACAAATCTAGATAATTGAAAGTAATAAGATACGACCTCAAAATGTTGATATGATAAAAAGCTGATCAGTGACGAAGGCAGCTCAAATTTGTTATAGATGCACATGCAAAATGCTACATCTGAACAAAATATTTGGAGGTATGGGGATTCGAACCCCAGACTTCTCGCATGCAAAGCGAGCGCTCTACCCCTGAGCTATACCCCCACACGAGCACTTACTTGAAAGTATAATTTTAGTACAAATCTAGATAATTGAAAGTAATAAGATACGACCTCAAAATGTTGATATGATAAAAAGCTGATCAGTGACGAAGGCAGCTCAAATTTGTTATAGATGCACATGCAAAATGCTACATCTGAACAAAATATTTGGAGGTATGGGGATTCGAACCCCAGACTTCTCGCATGCAAAGCGAGCGCTCTACCCCTGAGCTATACCCCCACACGAGCACTTACTTGAAAGTATAATTTCAGTACAAATCTAGATAATTGAAAGTAATAAGATACGACCTCAAAATGTTGATATGATAAAAAGCTGATCAGTGACGAAGGCAGCTCAAATTTGTTATAGATGCACATGCAAAATGCTACATCTGAACAAAATATTTGGAGGTATGGGGATTCGAACCCCAGACTTCTCGCATGCAAAGCGAGCGCTCTACCCCTGAGCTATACCCCCACACGAGCACTTACTTGAAAGTATAATTTCAGTACAAATCTAGATAATTGAAAGTAATAAGATACGACCTCAAACTGTTGATATGATAAAAAGCTGATCAGTGACGAAGGCAGCTCAAATTTGTTATAGATACACATGCAAAATGCTACATCTGAACAAAATATTTGGAGGTATGGGGATTCGAACCCCAGACTTCTCGCATGCAAAGCGAGCGCTCTACCCCTGAGCTATACCCCCACACGAGCACTTACTTGAAAGTATAATTTAGTACAAATCTAGATAATTGAAAGTAATAAGATACGACCTCAAAATGTTGATATGATAAAAAGCTGATCAGTGACGAAGGCAGCTCAAATTTGTTATAGATGCACATGCAAAATGCTACATCTGAACAAAATATTTGGAGGTATGGGGATTCGAACCCCAGACTTCTCGCATGCAAAGCGAGCGCTCTACCCCTGAGCTATACCCCCACACGAGCACTTACTTGAAAGTATAATTTCAGTACAAATCTAGATAATTGAAAGTAATAAGATACGACCTCAAAATGTTGATATGATAAAAAGCTGATCAGTGACGAAGGCAGCTCAAATTTGTTATAGATGCACATGCAAAATGCTACATCTGAACAAAAATATTTGGAGGTATGGGGATTCGAACCCCAGACTTCTCGCATGCAAAGCGAGCGCTCTACCCCTGAGCTATACCCCCACACGAGCACTTACTTGAAAGTATAATTTTAGTACAAATCTAGATAATTGAAAGTAATAAGATACGACCTCAAAATGTTGATATGATAAAAAGCTGATCAGTGACGAAGGCAGCTCAAATTTGTTATAGATGCACATGCAAAATGCTACATCTGAACAAAATATTTGGAGGTATGGGGATTCGAACCCCAGACTTCTCGCATGCAAAGCGAGCGCTCTACCCCTGAGCTATACCCCCACACGAGCACTTACTTGAAAGTATAATTTCAGTACAAATCTAGATAATTGAAAGTAATAAGATACGACCTCAAAATGTTGATATGATAAAAAGCTGATCAGTGACGAAGGCAGCTCAAATTTGTTATAGATGCACATGCAAAATGCTACATCTGAACAAAATATTTGGAGGTATGGGGATTCGAACCCCAGACTTCTCGCATGCAAAGCGAGCGCTCTACCCCTGAGCTATACCCCCACACGAGCACTTACTTGAAAGTATAATTTCAGTACAAATCTAGATAATTGAAAGTAATAAGATACGACCTCAAAATGTTGATATGATAAAAAGCTGATCAGTGACGAAGGCAGCTCAAATTTGTTATAGATACACATGCAAAATGCTACATCTGAACAAAATATTTGGAGGTATGGGGATTCGAACCCCAGACTTCTCGCATGCAAAGCGAGCGCTCTACCCCTGAGCTATACCCCCACACGAGCACTTACTTGAAAGTAAATTTTAGTACAAATCTAGATAATTGAAAGTAATAAGATACGACCTCAAAATGTTGATATGATAAAAAGCTGATCAGTGACGAAGGCAGCTCAAATTTGTTATAGATGCACATGCAAAATGCTACATCTGAAAAAAATATTTGGAGGTATGGGGATTCGAACCCCAGACTTCTCGCATGCAAAGCGAGCGCTCTACCCCTGAGCTATACCCCCACACGAGCACTTACTTGAAAGTATAATTTCAGTACAAATCTAGATAATTGAAAGTAATAAGATACGACCTCAAAATGTTGATATGATAAAAAGCTGATCAGTGACGAAGGCAGCTCAAATTTGTTATAGATACACATGCAAAATGCTACATCTGAACAAAATATTTGGAGGTATGGGGATTCGAACCCCAGACTTCTCGCATGCAAAGCGAGCGCTCTACCCCTGAGCTATACCCCCACACGAGCACTTACTTGAAAGTATAATTTCAGTACAAATCTAGATAATTGAAAGTAATAAGATACGACCTCAAAATGTTGATATGATAAAAAGCTGATCAGTGACGAAGGCAGCTCAAATTTGTTATAGATGCACATGCAAAATGCTACATCTGAACAAAATATTTGGAGGTATGGGGATTCGAACCCCAGACTTCTCGCATGCAAAGCGAGCGCTCTACCCCTGAGCTATACCCCCACACGAGCACTTACTTGAAAGTATAATTTTAGTACAAATCTAGATAATTGAAAGTAATAAGATACGACCTCAAACTGTTGATATGATAAAAAGCTGATCAGTGACGAAGGCAGCTCAAATTTGTTATAGATGCATGCAAAATGCTACATCTGAACAAAATATTTGGAGGTATGGGGATTCGAACCCCAGACTTCTCGCATGCAAAGCGAGCGCTCTACCCCTGAGCTATACCCCCACACGAGCACTTACTTGAAAGTATAATTTCAGTACAAATCTAGATAATTGAAAGTAATAAGATACGACCTCAAAATGTTGATATGATAAAAAGCTGATCAGTGACGAAGGCAGCTCAAATTTGTTATAGATGCACATGCAAAATGCTACATCTGAACAAAATATTTGGAGGTATGGGGATTCGAACCCCAGACTTCTCGCATGCAAAGCGAGCGCTCTACCCCTGAGCTATACCCCCACACGAGCACTTACTTGAAAGTATAATTTCAGTACAAATCTAGATAATTGAAAGTAATAAGATACGACCTCAAAATGTTGATATGATAAAAAGCTGATCAGTGACGAAGGCAGCTCAAATTTGTTATAGATGCACATGCAAAATGCTACATCTGAACAAAATATTTGGAGGTATGGGGATTCGAACCCCAGACTTCTCGCATGCAAAGCGAGCGCTCTACCCCTGAGCTATACCCCCACACGAGCACTTACTTGAAAGTATATTTTAGTACAAATCTAGATAATTGAAAGTAATAAGATACGACCTCAAAATGTTGATATGATAAAAAAGCTGATCAGTGACGAAGGCAGCTCAAATTTGTTATAGATACACATGCAAAATGCTACATCTGAACAAAATATTTTGGAGGTATGGGATTCGAACCCCAGACTTCTCGCATGCAAAGCGAGCGCTCTACCCTGAGCTATACCCCCACACGAGCACTTACTTGAAAGTATAATTTCAGTACAAATCTAGATAATTGAAAGTAATAAGATACGACCTCAAAATGTTGATATGATAAAAAGCTGATCAGTGACGAAGGCAGCTCAAATTTGTTATAGATGCACATGCAAAATGCTACATCTGAACAAAATATTTGGAGGTATGGGATTCGAACCCAGACTTCTCGCATGCAAAGCGAGCGCTCTACCCCTGAGCTATACCCCACACGAGCACTTACTTGAAAGTATAATTTCAGTACAAATCTAGATAATTGAAAGTAATAAGATACGACCTCAAAATGTTGATATGATAAAAAGCTGATCAGTGACGAAGGCAGCTCAAATTTGTTATAGATGCACATGCAAAATGCTACATCTGAACAAAATATTTGGAGGTATGGGGATTCGAACCCCAGACTTCTCGCATGCAAAGCGAGCGCTCTACCCTGAGCTATACCCCACACGAGCACTTACTTGAAAGTATAATTTCAGTACAAATCTAGATAATTGAAAGTAATAAGATACGACCTCAAATGTTGATATGATAAAAAGCTGATCAGTGACGAAGGCAGCTCAAATTTGTTATAGATACACATGCAAAATGCTACATCTGAACAAAATATTTGGAGGTATGGGGATTCGAACCCCAGACTTCTCGCATGCAAAGCGAGCGCTCTACCCCTGAGCTATACCCCCACACGAGCACTTACTTGAAAGTATAATTTTAGTACAAATCTAGATAATTGAAAGTAATAAGATACGACCTCAAAATGTTGATATGATAAAAAGCTGATCAGTGACGAAGGCAGCTCAAATTTGTTATAGATGCACATGCAAAATGCTACATCTGAACAAAATATTTGGAGGTATGGGATTCGAACCCCAGACTTCTCGCATGCAAAGCGAGCGCTCTACCCCTGAGCTATACCCCCACACGAGCACTTACTTGAAAGTATAATTTCAGTACAAATCTAGATAATTGAAAGTAATAAGATACGACCTCAAAATGTTGATATGATAAAAGCTGATCAGTGACGAAGGCAGCTCAAATTTGTTTATAGATGCACATGCAAAATGCTACATCTGAACAAAATATTTGGAGGTATGGGGATTCGAACCCCAGACTTCTCGCATGCAAAGCGAGCGCTCTACCCCGAGCTATA
>CALZFC010000245.1:0-56891 GCA_945643635.1 Allodiplogaster sudhausi
AGCGCTCGCTTTGCATGCGAGAAGTCTGGGGTTCGAATCCCCCTACCTCCAAATATTTTGTTCAGATGTAGCATTTTGCATGTGTATCTATAACAAATTTGAGCTGCCTTCGTCACTGATCAGCTTTTTATCATATCAAATTTTGAGGTCGTATCTTATTACTTTCAATTATCTAGATTTGTACTGAAATTATACTTTCAAGTAGTGCTCGTGTGGGGGTATAGCTCAGGGGTAGAGCGCTCGCTTTGCATGCGAGAAGTCTGGGGTTCGAATCCCCATACCTCCAAATATTTTGTTCAGATGTAGCATTTTGCATGTGTATCTATAACAATTTGAGCTGCCTTCGTCACTGATCAGCTTTTTATCATATCACATTTTGAGGTCGTATCTTATTACTTTCAATTATCTAGATTTGTACTGAAATTATACTTTCAAGTAAGTGCTCGTGTGGGGGTATAGCTCAGGGTAGAGCGCTCGCTTTGCATGCGAGAAGTCCTGGGGTTCGAATCCCCATACCTCCAAATATTTTTTTCAGATGTAGCATTTTTGCATGTGCATCTATAACAAATTTGAGCTGCCTTCGTCACTGATCAGCTTTTTATCATATCAACAGTTTGAGGTCGTATCTTATTACTTTCAATTATCTAGGTTTGTACTAAAATTATACTTTCAGTAAGTGCTCGTGTGGGGGTATAGCTCAGGGGTAGAGCGCTCGCTTTGCATGCGAGAAGTCTGGGTTCGAATCCCCATACCTCCAAATATTTTGTTCAGATGTAGCATTTGCATGTGTATCTATAACAAATTTGAGCTGCCTTCGTCACTGATCAGCTTTTTATCATATCAACATTTTGAGGTCGTATCTTATTACTTTCAATTATCTAGATTTGTACTGAAATTATACTTTCAGTAAGTGCTCGTGTGGGGGTATAGCTCAGGGTAGAGCGCTCGCTTTGCATGCGAGAAGTCTGGGGTTCGAATCCCCATACCTCCAAATATTTTGTTCAGATGTAGCATTTGCATGGTATCTATAACAAATTTGAGCTGCCTTCGTCACTGATCAGCTTTTTATCATATCAAAATTGAGGTCGTATCTTATTACTTTCAATTATCTAGATTTGTACTGAAATTATACTTTCAAGTAAGTGCTCGTGTGGGGGTATAGCTCAGGGGTAGAGCGCTCGCTTTGCATGCGAGAAGTCTGGGTTCGAATCCCGTACCTCCAAAAAAATTTGTTCAGATGTAGCATTTTGCATGTGCATCTATAAACAAATTTTGAGCTGCCTTCGTCACTGATCACCTTTTTATCATATCAAACATTTTGAGGTCGTATCTTATTACTTTCAATTATCTAGATTTGTACTAAATTATACTTTCAGTAAGTGCTCGTGTGGGGTATAGCTCAGGGGTAAGCGCTCGCTTGCATGCGAGAAGTCTGGGGTTCGAATCCCCATACCTCCAAATATTTTGTTCAGATGTAGCATTTTGCATGTGCATCTAAACAAATTGAGCTGCCTTCGTCACTGATCAGCTTTTTATCATATCAACATTTTGAGGTCGTATCTTATTACTTTCAATTATCTAGGTTTGTACTAAATTATACTTTCAAGTAAGTGCTCGTGTGGGGTATAGCTCAGGGTAGAGCGCTCGCTTTGCATGCGAGAATCTGGGTTCGAATCCCCATACTCCAAATATTTTGTTCAGATGTAGCATTTTGCATGTGCTCTATAACAATTTTGAGCTGCCTTCGTCACTGATCAGCTTTTTATCATATCAACAGTTTGAGGTCGTATCTTATTACTTTCAATTATCTAGGTTTGTACTAAAATTATACTTTCAAGTAAGTGCTCGTGTGGGGTATAGCTCAGGGGTAGAGCGCTCGCTTTGCATGCGAGAAGTCTGGGTTCGAATCCCATACCTCCAAATATTTTTGTCAGATGTAGCATTTTGCCTGTGTATCTATAACAATTTGAGCTGCCTTCGTCACTGATCAGCTTTTTATCATATCACATTTTGAGGTCGTATCTTATTACTTTCATTATCTAGATTTGTACTAAAATTATACTTTCAAGTAAGTGCTCGTGTGGGGGTATAGCTCAGGGGTAGAGCGCTCGCTTTGCATGCGAGAAGTCTGGGGTTCGAATCCCCATACCTCCAAATATTTTGTTCAGATGTAGCATTTTGCATGTGCATCTATAACAAATTTGAGCTGCCTTCGTCACTGATCAGCTTTTTATCATATCAACATTTTGAGGTCGTATCTTATTACTTTCAATTATCTAGATTTGTACTGAAATTATACTTTCAAGTAAGTGCTCGTGTGGGGTATAGCTCAGGGGTAGAGCGCTCGCTTTGCATGCGAGAAGTCTGGGTTCGAATCCCCATACCTCCAAATATTTTGTTCAGATGTAGCATTTTGCATGTGCTCTATAACAAATTTGAGCTGCCTTCGTCACTGATCAGCTTTTTATCATATCAACATTTTGAGGTCGTATCTTATTACTTTCAATTATCTAGATTTGTACTGAAATTATACTTTCAAGTAAGTGCTCGTGTGGGGGTATAGCTCAGGGTAGAGCGCTCGCTTTGCATGCGAGAAGTCTGGGGTTCGAATCCCCATACCTCCAAATATTTTGTTCAGATGTAGCATTTTGCATGTGCATCTATAACAAATTTGAGCTGCCTTCGTCACTGATCAGCTTTTTATCATATCAACATTTTGAGTCGTATCTTATTACTTTCAATTATCTAGATTTGTACTGAAATTATACTTTCAAGTAAGTGCTCGTGTGGGGTATAGCTCAGGGGTAGAGCGCTCGCTTTGCATGCGAGAAGTCTGGGGTTCGAATCCCCATACCTCCAAATATTTTGTTCAGATGTAGCATTTTGCATATGCATCTATAACAATTTGAGCTGCCTTCGTCACTGATCAGCTTTTTATCATATCAACATTTTGAGGTCGTATCTTATTACTTTCAATTATCTAGATTTGTACTGAAATTATACTTTCAAGTAAGTGCTCGTGTGGGGGTATAGCTCAGGGGTAGAGCGCTCGCTTTGCATGCGAGAAGTCTGGGTTCGAATCCCCATACCTCCAAATATTTTGTTCAGATGTAGCATTTTGCATGTGTATCTATAACAAATTTGAGCTGCCTTCGTCACTGATCAGCTTTTTATCATATCAACATTTTGAGGTCGTATCTTATTACTTTCAATTATCTAGATTTGTACTAAAATTATACTTTCAAGTAAGTGCTCGTGTGGGGTATAGCTCAGGGGTAGAGCGCTCGCTTTGCATGCGAGAAGTCTGGGGTTCGAATCCCCATACCTCCAAATATTTTGTTCAGATGTAGCATTTTGCATGTGTATCTATAACAAATTTGAGCTGCCTTCGTCACTGATCAGCTTTTTATCATATCAACATTTTGAGGTCGTATCTTATTACTTTCAATTATCTAGATTTGTACTGAAATTATACTTTCAAGTAAGTGCTCGTGTGGGGGTATAGCTCAGGGGTAGAGCGCTCGCTTTGCATGCGAGAAGTCTGGGGTTCGAATCCCCATACCTCCAAATTTTTGTTCAGATGTAGCATTTTGCATGTGTATCTATAACAAATTTGAGCTGCCTTCGTCACTGATCAGCTTTTTATCATATCAACAGTTTGAGGTCGTATCTTATTACTTTCAATTATCTAGATTTGTACTGAAATTATACTTTCAAGTAAGTGCTCGTGTGGGGGTATAGCTCAGGGTAGAGCGCTCGCTTTGCATGCGAGAAGTCTGGGGTTCGAATCCCATACCTCCAAATATTTTGTTCAGATGTAGCATTTTGCATGTGCATCTATAACAAATTTGAGCTGCCTTCGTCACTGATCAGCTTTTTATCATATCAACAGTTTGAGGTCGTATCTTATTACTTTCAATTATCTAGGTTTGTACTAAAATTATACTTTCAAGTAAGTGCTCGTGTGGGGGTATAGCTCAGGGGTAGAGCGCTCGCTTTGCATGCGAGAAGTCTGGGGTTCGAATCCCCATACCTCCAAATATTTTGTTCAGATGTAGCATTTTGCATGTGCATCTATAACAAATTTGAGCTGCCTTCGTCACTGATCAGCTTTTTATCATATCAACATTTTGAGGTCGTATCTTATTACTTTCAATTATCTAGATTTGTACTGAAATTATACTTTCAAGTAAGTGCTCGTGTGGGGTATAGCTCAGGGGTAGAGCGCTCGCTTTGCATGCGAGAAGTCTGGGGTTCGAATCCCCATACCTCCAAATATTTTGTTCAGATGTAGCATTTTGCATGTGCATCTATAACAAATTTGAGCTGCCTTCGTCACTGATCAGCTTTTTATCATATCAACGTTAGGTCGTATCTTATTACTTTCAATTATCTAGATTTGTACTGAAAATTATACTTTCAAGTAAGTGCTCGTGTGGGGTATAGCTCAGGGTAGAGCGCTCGCTTTGCATGCGAGAAGTCTGGGTTCGAATCCCCATACCTCCAAATATTTTGTTCAGATGTAGCATTTTGCATGTGCATCTATAACAAATTTGAGCTGCCTTCGTCACTGATCAGCTTTTTATCATATCAACATTTTGAGGTCGTATCTTATTACTTTCAATTATCTAGATTTGTACTGAAATTATACTTTCAAGTAAGTGCTCGTGTGGGGGTATAGCTCAGGGGTAGAGCGCTCGCTTTGCATGCGAGAAGTCTGGGGTTCGAATCCCCATACCTCCAAATATTTTGTTCAGATGTAGCATTTTGCATGTGTATCTATAACAAATTTGAGCTGCCTTCGTCACTGATCAGCTTTTTATCATATCAACATTTTGAGGTCGTATCTTATTACTTTCAATTATCTAGATTTGTACTGAAATTATACTTTCAAGTAAGTGCTCGTGTGGGGGTATAGCTCAGGGTAGAGCGCTCGCTTTGCATGCGAGAAGTCTGGGGTTCGAATCCCCATACCTCCAAATATTTTGTTCAGATGTAGCATTTTGCATGTGCATCTATAACAAATTTGAGCTGCCTTCGTCACTGATCAGCTTTTTATCATATCAACAGTTTGAGGTCGTATCTTATTACTTTCAATTATCTAGATTTGTACTAAAATTATACTTTCAAGTAAGTGCTCGTGTGGGGGTATAGCTCAGGGGTAGAGCGCTCGCTTTGCATGCGAGAAGTCTGGGGTTCGAATCCCCATACCTCCAAATATTTTGTTCAGATGTAGCATTTTGCATGTGCATCTATAACAAATTTGAGCTGCCTTCGTCACTGATCAGCTTTTTATCATATCAACAGTTTGAGGTCGTATCTTATTACTTTCAATTATCTAGATTTGTACTGAAATTATACTTTCAAGTAAGTGCTCGTGTGGGGGTATAGCTCAGGGTAGAGCGCTCGCTTTGCATGCGAGAAGTCTGGGGTTCGAATCCCCATACCTCCAAATATTTTGTTCAGATGTAGCATTTTGCATGTGCATCTATAACAAATTTGAGCTGCCTTCGTCACTGATCAGCTTTTTATCATATCACATTTTGAGGTCGTATCTTATTACTTTCAATTATCTAGTTTGTACTAAAATTATACTTTCAAGTAAGTGCTCGTGTGGGGTATAGCTCAGGGGTAGAGCGCTCGCTTTGCATGCGAGAAGTCTGGGTTCGAATCCCCATACCTCCAAATATTTTGTTCAGATGTAGCATTTTGCATGTGTATCTATAACAAATTTGAGCTGCCTTCGTCACTGATCAGCTTTTTATCATATCAACATTTTGAGGTCGTATCTTATTACTTTCAATTATCTAGATTTGTACTGAAATTATACTTTCAAGTAAGTGCTCGTGTGGGGGTATAGCTCAGGGGTAGAGCGCTCGCTTTGCATGCGAGAAGTCTGGTTCGAATCCCCATACCTCCAAATATTTTGTTCAGATGTAGCATTTTGCATGTGTATCTATAACAAATTTGAGCTGCCTTCGTCACTGATCAGCTTTTTATCATATCAACATTTTGAGGTCGTATCTTATTACTTTCAATTATCTAGATTTGTACTGAAATTATACTTTCAAGTAAGTGCTCGTGTGGGGGTATAGCTCAGGGGTAGAGCGCTCGCTTTGCATGCGAGAAGTCTGGGGTTCGAATCCCCATACCTCCAAATATTTTTTTCAGATGTAGCATTTTGCATGTGTATCTATAACAAATTTGAGCTGCCTTCGTCACTGATCAGCTTTTTATCATATCAACATTTTGAGGTCGTATCTTATTACTTTCAATTATCTAGATTTGTACTGAAAATTATACTTTCAAGTAAGTGCTCGTGTGGGGTATAGCTCAGGGGTAGAGCGCTCGCTTTGCATGCGAGAAGTCTGGGGTTCGAATCCCCATACCTCCAAATATTTTGTTCAGATGTAGCATTTTGCATGTGCATCTATAACAAATTTGAGCTGCCTTCGTCACTGATCAGCTTTTTATCATATCAACATTTGAGGTCGTATCTTATTACTTTCAATTATCTAGATTTGTACTAAAATTATACTTTCAAGTAAGTGCTCGTGTGGGGGTATAGCTCAGGGGTAGAGCGCTCGCTTTGCATGCGAGAAGTCTGGGGTTCGAATCCCCATACCTCCAAATATTTTGTTCAGATGTAGCATTTTGCATATGCATCTATAACAAATTTGAGCTGCCTTCGTCACTGATCAGCTTTTTATCATATCAACATTTTGAGGTCGTATCTTATTACTTTCAATTATCTAGGTTTGTACTAAAATTATACTTTCAAGTAAGTGCTCGTGTGGGGGTATAGCTCAGGGGTAGAGCGCTCGCTTTGCATGCGAGAAGTCTGGGGTTCGAATCCCCATACCTCCAAATATTTTGTTCAGATGTAGCATTTTGCATGTGTATCTATAACAAATTTGAGCTGCCTTCGTCACTGATCAGCTTTTTATCATATCAACATTTTGAGGTCGTATCTTATTACTTTCAATTATCTAGATTTGTACTGAAATTATACTTTCAAGTAAGTGCTCGTGTGGGGGTATAGCTCAGGGGTAGAGCGCTCGCTTTGCATGCGAGAAGTCTGGGGTTCGAATCCCCATACCTCCAATATTTTGTTCAGATGTAGCATTTTGCATGTGTATCTATAACAAATTTGAGCTGCCTTCGTCACTGATCAGCTTTTTATCATATCAACATTTTGAGGTCGTATCTTATTACTTTCAATTATCTAGATTTGTACTGAAATTATACTTTCAAGTAAGTGCTCGTGTGGGGGTATAGCTCAGGGTAGAGCGCTCGCTTTGCATGCGAGAAGTCTGGGGTTCGAATCCCCATACCTCCAAATATTTTGTTCAGATGTAGCATTTTGCATGTGCATCTATAACAAATTTGAGCTGCCTTCGTCACTGATCAGCTTTTTATCATATCAACAGTTTGAGGTCGTATCTTATTACTTTCAATTATCTAGATTTGTACTAAAATTATACTTTCAAGTAAGTGCTCGTGTGGGGGTATAGCTCAGGGGTAGAGCGCTCGCTTTGCATGCGAGAAGTCTGGGGTTCGAATCCCCATACCTCCAAATATTTTGTTCAGATGTAGCATTTTGCATGTGTATCTATAACAAATTTGAGCTGCCTTCGTCACTGATCAGCTTTTTATCATATCAACATTTTGAGGTCGTATCTTATTACTTTCAATTATCTAGATTTGTACTGAAATTATACTTTCAAGTAAGTGCTCGTGTGGGGGTATAGCTCAGGGGTAGAGCGCTCGCTTTGCATGCGAGAAGTCTGGGGTTCGAATCCCCATACCTCCAAATATTTTGTTCAGATGTAGCATTTTGCATGTGCATCTATAACAATTTGAGCTGCCTTCGTCACTGATCAGCTTTTTATCATATCAACATTTTGAGGTCGTATCTTATTACTTTCAATTATCTAGATTTGTACTGAAATTATACTTTCAAGTAAGTGCTCGTGTGGGGGTATAGCTCAGGGGTAGAGCGCTCGCTTTGCATGCGAGAAGTCTGGGGTTCGAATCCCCATACCTCCAAATATTTTGTTCAGATGTAGCATTTTGCATGTGCATCTATAACAAATTTGAGCTGCCTTCGTCACTGATCAGCTTTTTATCATATCAACATTTTGAGGTCGTATCTTATTACTTTCAATTATCTAGATTTGTACTGAAATTATACTTTCAAGTAAGTGCTCGTGTGGGGTATAGCTCAGGGGTAGAGCGCTCGCTTTGCATGCGAGAAGTCTGGGGTTCGAATCCCCATACCTCCAAATATTTTGTTCAGATGTAGCATTTTGCATATGCATCTATAACAAATTTGAGCTGCCTTCGTCACTGATCAGCTTTTTATCATATCAACATTTTGAGGTCGTATCTTATTACTTTCAATTATCTAGATTTGTACTAAAATTATACTTTCAAGTAAGTGCTCGTGTGGGGGTATAGCTCAGGGGTAGAGCGCTCGCTTTGCATGCGAGAAGTCTGGGGTTCGAATCCCCATACCTCCAAATATTTTGTTCAGATGTAGCATTTTGCATGTGTATCTATAACAAATTTGAGCTGCCTTCGTCACTGATCAGCTTTTTATCATATCAACAGTTTGAGGTCGTATCTTATTACTTTCAATTATCTAGGTTTGTACTAAATTATACTTTCAAGTAAGTGCTCGTGTGGGGGTATAGCTCAGGGGTAGAGCGCTCGCTTTGCATGCGAGAAGTCTGGGGTTCGAATCCCCATACCTCCAAATATTTTGTTCAGATGTAGCATTTTGCATGTGTATCTATAACAAATTTGAGCTGCCTTCGTCACTGATCAGCTTTTTATCATATCAACATTTTGAGGTCGTATCTTATTACTTTCAATTATCTAGATTTGTACTGAAATTATACTTTCAAGTAAGTGCTCGTGTGGGGGTATAGCTCAGGGGTAGAGCGCTCGCTTTGCATGCGAGAAGTCTGGGGTTCGAATCCCCATACCTCCAAATATTTTGTTCAGATGTAGCATTTTGCATGTGTCTATAACAAATTTGAGCTGCCTTCGTCACTGATCAGCTTTTTATCATATCAACATTTTGAGGTCGTATCTTATTACTTTCAATTATCTAGATTTGTACTGAAATTATACTTTCAAGTAAGTGCTCGTGTGGGGGTATAGCTCAGGGGTAGAGCGCTCGCTTTGCATGCGAGAAGTCTGGGGTTCGAATCCCCATACCTCCAAATATTTTGTTCAGATGTAGCATTTTGCATGCATCTATAACAAATTTTGAGCTGCCTTCGTCACTGATCAGCTTTTTATCATATCAACATTTTGAGGTCGTATCTTATTACTTTCAATTATCTAGATTTGTACTAAAATTATACTTTCAAGTAAGTGCTCGTGTGGGGGTATAGCTCAGGGGTAGAGCGCTCGCTTTGCATGCGAGAAGTCTGGGGTTCGAATCCCCATACCTCCAAATATTTTGTTCAGATGTAGCATTTTGCATGTGTATCTATAACAAATTTGAGCTGCCTTCGTCACTGATCAGCTTTTTATCATATCAACATTTTGAGGTCGTATCTTATTACTTTCAATTATCTAGATTTGTACTGAAATTATACTTTCAAGTAAGTGCTCGTGTGGGGGTATAGCTCAGGGGTAGAGCGCTCGCTTTGCATGCGAGAAGTCTGGGGTTCGAATCCCCATACCTCCAAATATTTTGTTCAGATGTAGCATTTTGCATGTGCATCTATAACAAATTTGAGCTGCCTTCGTCACTGATCAGCTTTTTATCATATCAACAGTTTGAGGTCGTATCTTATTACTTTCAATTATCTAGATTTGTACTAAAATTATACTTTCAAGTAAGTGCTCGTGTGGGGTATAGCTCAGGGGTAGAGCGCTCGCTTTGCATGCGAGAAGTCTGGGGTTCGAATCCCCATACCTCCAAATATTTTGTTCAGATGTAGCATTTTGCATATGCATCTATAACAAATTTGAGCTGCCTTCGTCACTGATCAGCTTTTTATCATATCAACAGTTTGAGGTCGTATCTTATTACTTTCAATTATCTAGGTTTGTACTAAATTTATACTTTCAAGTAAGTGCTCGTGTGGGGGTATAGCTCAGGGTAGAGCGCTCGCTTTGCATGCGAGAAGTCTCGGGTTCGAATCCCCATACATCCAAATATTTTGTTCAGATGTAGCATTTTGCATATGCATCTATAACAAATTTGAGCTGCCTTCGTCACTGATCAGCTTTTTATCATATCAACAGTTTGAGGTCGTATCTTATTACTTTCAATTATCTAGATTTGTACTAAAATTATACTTTCAAGTAAGTGCTCGTGTGGGGGTATAGCTCAGGGGTAGAGCGCTCGCTTTGCATGCGAGAAGTCTGGGGTTCGAATCCCCATACCTCCAAATATTTTGTTCAGATGTAGCATTTTGCATGTGCATCTATAACAAATTTGAGCTGCCTTCGTCACTGATCAGCTTTTTATCATATCAACATTTTGAGGTCGTATCTTATTACTTTCAATTATCTAGATTTGTACTGAAATTATACTTTCAAGTAAGTGCTCGTGTGGGGGTATAGCTCAGGGGTAGAGCGCTCGCTTTGCATGCGAGAAGTCTGGGGTTCGAATCCCCATACCTCCAAATATTTTGTTCAGATGTAGCATTTTGCATGTGCATCTATAACAAATTTGAGCTGCCTTCGTCACTGATCAGCTTTTTATCATATCAACATTTGAGGTCGTATCTTATTACTTTCAATTATCTAGATTTGTACTGAAAATATACTTTCAAGTAAGTGCTCGTGTGGGGGTATAGCTCAGGGGTAGAGCGCTCGCTTTGCATGCGAGAAGTCTGGGGTTCGAATCCCCATACCTCCAAATATTTTGTTCAGATGTAGCATTTTGCATGTGCATCTATAACAATTTGAGCTGCCTTCGTCACTGATCAGCTTTTTATCATATCAACAGTTTGAGGTCGTATCTTATTACTTTCAATTATCTAGATTTGTACTAAAATTATACTTTCAAGTAAGTGCTCGTGTGGGGGTATAGCTCAGGGGTAGAGCGCTCGCTTTGCATGCGAGAAGTCTCGGGTTCGAATCCCCATACCTCCAAATATTTTGTTCAGATGTAGCATTTTGCATATGCATCTATAACAAATTTGAGCTGCCTTCGTCACTGATCAGCTTTTTATCATATCAACAGTTTGAGGTCGTATCTTATTACTTTCAATTATCTAGATTTGTACTAAAATTATACTTTCAAGTAAGTGCTCGTGTGGGGGTATAGCTCAGGGGTAGAGCGCTCGCTTTGCATGCGAGAAGTCTGGGGTTCGAATCCCCATACCTCCAAATATTTTGTTCAGATGTAGCATTTTGCATGTGCATCTATAACAAATTTGAGCTGCCTTCGTCACTGATCAGCTTTTTATCATATCAACATTTTGAGGTCGTATCTTATTACTTTCAATTATCTAGATTTGTACTGAAATTATACTTTCAAGTAAGTGCTCGTGTGGGGGTATAGCTCAGGGGTAGAGCGCTCGCTTTGCATGCGAGAAGTCTGGGGTTCGAATCCCCATACCTCCAAATATTTTGTTCAGATGTAGCATTTTGCATGTGCATCTATAACAAATTTGAGCTGCCTTCGTCACTGATCAGCTTTTTATCATATCAACAGTTTGAGGTCGTATCTTATTACTTTCAATTATCTAGATTTGTACTAAAATTATACTTTCAAGTAAGTGCTCGTGTGGGGGTATAGCTCAGGGGTAGAGCGCTCGCTTTGCATGCGAGAAGTCTGGGTTCGAATCCCCATACCTCCAATATTTTGTTCAGATGTAGCATTTTGCATGTGCATCTATAACAAATTTGAGCTGCCTTCGTCACTGATCAGCTTTTTATCATATCAACATTTTGAGGTCGTATCTTATTACTTTCAATTATCTAGATTTGTACTGAAATTATACTTTCAAGTAAGTGCTCGTGTGGGGGTATAGCTCAGGGGTAGAGCGCTCGCTTTGCATGCGAGAAGTCTGGGGTTCGAATCCCCATACCTCCAAATATTTTGTTCAGATGTAGCATTTTGCATGTGCATCTATAACAAATTTGAGCTGCCTTCGTCACTGATCAGCTTTTTATCATATCAACATTTGAGGTCGTATCTTATTACTTTCATTATCTAGATTTGTACTAAATTATACTTTCAAGTAAGTGCTCGTGTGGGGGTATAGCTCAGGGGTAGAGCGCTCGCTTTGCATGCGAGAAGTCTGGGGTTCGAATCCCCATACCTCCAAATATTTTGTTCAGATGTAGCATTTTGCATGTGCATCTATAACAAATTTGAGCTGCCTTCGTCACTGATCAGCTTTTTATCATATCAACATTTTGAGGTCGTATCTTATTACTTTCAATTATCTAGATTTGTACTGAAATTATACTTTCAAGTAAGTGCTCGTGTGGGGGTATAGCTCAGGGGTAGAGCGCTCGCTTTGCATGCGAGAAGTCTGGGGTTCGAATCCCCATACCTCCAAATATTTTGTTCAGATGTAGCATTTTGCATGTGTATCTATAACAAATTTGAGCTGCCTTCGTCACTGATCAGCTTTTTATCATATCAACATTTTGAGGTCGTATCTTATTACTTTCAATTATCTAGATTTGTACTAAATTATACTTTCAAGTAAGTGCTCGTGTGGGGGTATAGCTCAGGGGTAGAGCGCTCGCTTTGCATGCGAGAAGTCTGGGGTTCGAATCCCCATACCTCCAAATATTTTGTTCAGATGTAGCATTTTGCATGTGTATCTATAACAAATTTGAGCTGCCTTCGTCACTGATCAGCTTTTTATCATATCAACATTTTGAGGTCGTATCTTATTACTTTCAATTATCTAGATTTGTACTGAAATTATACTTTCAAGTAAGTGCTCGTGTGGGGGTATAGCTCAGGGGTAGAGCGCTCGCTTTGCATGCGAGAAGTCTGGGGTTCGAATCCCCATACCTCCAAATATTTTGTTCAGATGTAGCATTTTGCATGTGCATCTATAACAAATTTGAGCTGCCTTCGTCACTGATCAGCTTTTTATCATATCAACAGTTTGAGGTCGTATCTTATTACTTTCAATTATCTAGATTTGTACTGAAATTATACTTTCAAGTAAGTGCTCGTGTGGGGGTATAGCTCAGGGGTAGAGCGCTCGCTTTGCATGCGAGAATCTGGGGTTCGAATCGCGAATCCCCATACTCCAAATATTTTTGTTCAGATGTAGCATTTTGCATGTGCATCTATAACAAATTTGAGCTGCCTTCGTCACTGATCAGCTTTTTATCATATCAACATTTTGAGGTCGTATCTTATTACTTTCAATTATCTAGATTTGTACTGAAATTATACTTTCAAGTAAGTGCTCGTGTGGGGGTATAGCTCAGGGGTAGAGCGCTCGCTTTGCATGCGAGAAGTCTGGGGTTCGAATCCCCATACCTCCAAATATTTTGTTCAGATGTAGCATTTTGCATGTGCATCTATAACAAATTTGAGCTGCCTTCGTCACTGATCAGCTTTTTATCATATCAACATTTTGAGGTCGTATCTTATTACTTTCAATTATCTAGATTTGTACTAAATTATACTTTCAAGTAAGTGCTCGTGTGGGGGTATAGCTCAGGGGTAGAGCGCTCGCTTTGCATGCGAGAAGTCTGGGGTTCGAATCCCCATACCTCCAAATATTTTGTTCAGATGTAGCATTTTGCATGTGTATCTATAACAAATTTGAGCTGCCTTCGTCACTGATCAGCTTTTTATCATATCAACATTTTGAGGTCGTATCTTATTACTTTCAATTATCTAGATTTGTACTGAAATTATACTTTCAAGTAAGTGCTCGTGTGGGGGTATAGCTCAGGGGTAGAGCGCTCGCTTTGCATGCGAGAAGTCTGGGGTTCGAATCCCCATACCTCCAAATATTTTGTTCAGATGTAGCATTTTGCATGTGCATCTATAACAAATTTGAGCTGCCTTCGTCACTGATCAGTTTTTTATCATATCAACAGTTTGAGGTCGTATCTTATTACTTTCAATTATCTAGATTTGTACTAAAATTATACTTTCAAGTAAGTGCTCGTGTGGGGGTATAGCTCAGGGGTAGAGCGCTCGCTTTGCATGCGAGAAGTCTGGGGTTCGAATCCCCATACCTCCAATATTTTGTTCAGATGTAGCATTTTGCATGTGTATCTATAACAAATTTGAGCTGCCTTCGTCACTGATCAGCTTTTTATCATATCAACATTTTGAGGTCGTATCTTATTACTTTCAATTATCTAGATTTGTACTGAAATTATACTTTCAAGTAAGTGCTCGTGTGGGGGTATAGCTCAGGGGTAGAGCGCTCGCTTTGCATGCGAGAAGTCTGGGGTTCGAATCCCCATACCTCCAAATATTTTGTTCAGATGTAGCATTTTGCATGTGCATCTAAACAAATTTGAGCTGCCTTCGTCACTGATCAGCTTTTTATCATATCAACATTTTGAGGTCGTATCTTATTACTTTCAATTATCTAGATTTGTACTGAAATTTTACTTTCAAGTAAGTGCTCGTGTGGGGTATAGCTCAGGGGTAGAGCGCTCGCTTTGCATGCGAGAAGTCTGGGGTTCGAATCCCCATACCTCCAAATTTTTGTTCAGATGTAGCATTTTGCATGTGTATCTATAACAAATTTGAGCTGCCTTCGTCACTGATCAGCTTTTTATCATATCAACATTTTGAGGTCGTATCTTATTACTTTCAATTATCTAGATTTGTACTGAAATTATACTTTCAAGTAAGTGCTCGTGTGGGGGTATAGCTCAGGGGTAGAGCGCTCGCTTTGCATGCGAGAAGTCTGGGGTTCGAATCCCCATACCTCCAAATATTTTGTTCAGATGTAGCATTTTGCATATGTCTCTATAACAATTTGAGCTGCCTTCGTCACTGATCAGCTTTTTATCATATCAACATTTTGAGGTCGTATCTTATTACTTTCAATTATCTAGATTTGTACTGAAATTATACTTTCAAGTAAGTGCTCGTGTGGGGGTATAGCTCAGGGGTAGAGCGCTCGCTTTGCATGCGAGAAGTCTATGGGGTTCGAATCCCCATACCTCCAAATATTTTGTTCAGATGTAGCATTTTGCATGTGTATCTATAACAAATTTGAGCTGCCTTCGTCACTGATCAGCTTTTTATCATATCAACAGTTTGAGGTCGTATCTTATTACTTTCAATTATCTAGGTTTGTACTAAAATTATACTTTCAAGTAAGTGCTCGTGTGGGGGTATAGCTCAGGGGTAGAGCGCTCGCTTTGCATGCGAGAAGTCTGGGGTTCGAATCCCCATACCTCCAAATATTTTGTTCAGATGTAGCATTTTGCATGTGTATCTATAACAAATTTGAGCTGCCTTCGTCACTGATCAGCTTTTTATCATATCAACATTTTGAGGTCGTATCTTATTACTTTCAATTATCTAGATTTGTACTGAAATTATACTTTCAAGTAAGTGCTCGTGTGGGGGTATAGCTCAGGGGTAGAGCGCTCGCTTTGCATGCGAGAAGTCTGGGGTTCGAATCCCCATACCTCCAAATATTTTATTCAGATGTAGCATTTTGCATGTGCATCTATAACAAATTTGAGCTGCCTTCGTCACTGATCAGCTTTTTATCATATCAACAGTATGAGGTCGTATCTTATTACTTTCAATTATCTAGGTTTGTACTAAAATTATACTTTCAAGTAAGTGCTCGTGTGGGGGTATAGCTCAGGGGTAGAGCGCTCGCTTTGCATGCGAGAAGTCTGGGGTTCGAATCCCCATACCTCCAAATATTTTGTTCAGATGTAACATTTTGCATGTGTATCTATAACAAATTTGAGCTGCCTTCGTCACTGATCATTTTTTTATCATATCAACAGTTTGAGGTCGTATCTTATTACTTTCAATTATCTAGGTTTGTACTAAAATTATACTTTCAAGTAAGTGCTCGTGTGGGGGTATAGCTCAGGGTAGAGCGCTCGCTTTGCATGCGAGAAGTCTGGGGTTCGAATCCCCATACCTCCAAATATTTTGTTCAGATGTAGCATTTTGCATGTGTATCTATAACAAATTTGAGCTGCCTTCGTCACTGATCAGCTTTTTATCATATCAACATTTTGAGGTCGTATCTTATTACTTTCAATTATCTAGATTTGTACTGAAATTATACTTTCAAGTAAGTGCTCGTGTGTGGGTATAGCTCAGGGTAGAGCGCTCGCTTTGCATGCGAGAAGTCTGGGGTTCGAATCCCCATACCTCCAAATATTTTATTCAGATGTAGCATTTTGCATGTGCATCTATAACAAATTTGAGCTGCCTTCGTCACTGATCAGCTTTTTATCATATCAACATTATGAGGTCGTATCTTATTACTTTCAATTATCTAGGTTTGTACTAAAATTATACTTTCAAGTAAGTGCTCGTGTGGGGGTATAGCTCAGGGGTAGAGCGCTCGCTTTGCATGCGAGAAGTCTGGGGTTCGAATCCCCATACCATCCAAAAATTTTGTTCAGATGTAGCATTTTGCATATGCATCTATAACAAATTTGAGCTGCCTTCGTCACTGATCAGCTTTTTATCATATCAACAGTTTGAGGTCGTATCTTATTACTTTCAATTATCTAGATTTGTACTAAAATTATACTTTCAAGTAAGTGCTCGTGTGGGGGTATAGCTCAGGGGTAGAGCGCTCGCTTTGCATGCGAGAAGTCTGGGGTTCGAATCCCCATACCTCCAAATATTTTGTTCAGATGTAGCATTTTGCATGTGTATCTATAACAAATTTGAGCTGCCTTCGTCACTGATCAGCTTTTTATCATATCAACATTTTGAGGTCGTATCTTATTACTTTCAATTATCTAGATTTGTACTGAAATTATACTTTCAAGTAAGTGCTCGTGTGGGGGTATAGCTCAGGGGTAGAGCGCTCGCTTTGCATGCGAGAAGTCTGGGGTTCGAATCCCCATACCTCCAAATATTTTATTCAGATGTAGCATTTTGCATATGCATCTATAACAAATTTGAGCTGCCTTCGTCACTGATCAGCTTTTTATCATATCAACAGTTTGAGGTCGTATCTTATTACTTTCAATTATCTAGGTTTGTACTAAAATTATACTTTCAAGTAAGTGCTCGTGTGGGGGTATAGCTCAGGGGTAGAGCGCTCGCTTTGCATGCGAGAAGTCTGGGTTCGAATCCCCATACCTCCAAATATTTTGTTCAGATGTAGCATTTTGCATGTGCATCTATAACAAATTTGAGCTGCCTTCGTCACTGATCAGCTTTTTATCATATCAACATTTGAGGTCGTATCTTATTACTTTCAATTATCTAGGTTTGTACTAAAATTATACTTTCAAGTAAGTGCTCGTGTGGGGGTATAGCTCAGGGGTAGAGCGCTCGCTTTGCATGCGAGAAGTCTGGGGTTCGAATCCCCATACCTCCAAATATTTTGTTCAGATGTAGCATTTTGCATGTGCATCTATAACAAATTTGAGCTGCCTTCGTCACTGATCAGCTTTTTATCATATCAACAGTTTGAGGTCGTATCTTATTACTTTCAATTATCTAGATTTGTACTAAAATTATACTTTCAAGTAAGTGCTCGTGTGGGGGTATAGCTCAGGGGTAGAGCGCTCGCTTTGCATGCGAGAAGTCTGGGGTTCGAATCCCATACCTCCAAATATTTTGTTCAGATGTAGCATTTTGCATGTGTATCTATAACAAATTTGAGCTGCCTTCGTCACTGATCAGCTTTTTATCATATCAACAGTTTGAGGTCGTATCTTATTACTTTCAATTATCTAGATTTGTACTAAAATTATACTTTCAAGTAAGTGCTCGTGTGGGGTATAGCTCAGGGGTAGAGCGCTCGCTTTGCATGCGAGAAGTCTGGGGTTCGAATCCCCATACCTCCAAATATTTTGTTCAGATGTAGCATTTTGCATGTGTATCTATAACAAATTTGAGCTGCCTTCGTCACTGATCAGCTTTTTATCATATCAACATTTGAGGTCGTATCTTATTACTTTCAATTATCTAGATTTGTACTGAAATTATACTTTCAAGTAAGTGCTCGTGTGGGGTATAGCTCAGGGGTAGAGCGCTCGCTTTGCATGCGAGAAGTCTGGGGTTCGAATCCCCATACCTCCAAATATTTTATTCAGATGTAGCATTTTGCATGTGTATCTATAACAAATTTGAGCTGCCTTCGTCACTGATCAGCTTTTTATCATATCAACAGTATGAGGTCGTATCTTATTACTTTCAATTATCTAGATTTGTACTGAAATTATACTTTCAAGTAAGTGCTCGTGTGGGGGTATAGCTCAGGGTAGAGCGCTCGCTTTGCATGCGAGAAGTCTGGGGTTCGAATCCCCATACCTCCAAATATTTTGTTCAGATGTAGCATTTTGCATGTGTATCTATAACAAATTTGAGCTGCCTTCGTCACTGATCAGCTTTTTATCATATCAACATTTTGAGGTCGTATCTTATTACTTTCAATTATCTAGATTTGTACTAAATTATACTTTCAAGTAAGTGCTCGTGTGGGGGTATAGCTCAGGGGTAGAGCGCTCGCTTTGCATGCGAGAAGTCTGGGGTTCGAATCCCCATACCTCCAAATATTTTATTCAGATGTAGCATTTTGCATGTGCATCTATAACAAATTTGAGCTGCCTTCGTCACTGATCAGCTTTTTATCATATCAACAGTTTGAGGTCGTATCTTATTACTTTCAATTATCTAGGTTTGTACTAAAATTATACTTTCAAGTAAGTGCTCGTGTGGGGGTATAGCTCAGGGGTAGAGCGCTCGCTTTTGCATGCGAGAAGTCTGGGGTTCGAATCCCCATACCTCCAAATATTTTGTTCAGATGTAGCATTTTGCATGTGTATCTATAACAAATTTGAGCTGCCTTCGTCACTGATCAGCTTTTTATCATATCAACATTTGAGGTCGTATCTTATTACTTTCAATTATCTAGATTTGTACTGAAATTATACTTTCAAGTAAGTGCTCGTGTGGGGGTATAGCTCAGGGGTAGAGCGCTCGCTTTGCATGCGAGAAGTCTGGGGTTCGAATCCCCATACCTCCAAATATTTTATTCAGATGTAGCATTTTGCATGTGCATCTATAACAAATTTGAGCTGCCTTCGTCACTGATCAGCTTTTTATCATATCAACAGTATGAGGTCGTATCTTATTACTTTCAATTATCTAGGTTTGTACTAAAATTATACTTTCAAGTAAGTGCTCGTGTGGGGGTATAGCTCAGGGGTAGAGCGCTCGCTTTGCATGCGAGAAGTCTCGGGTTCGAATCCCCATATATCCAAAATTTTGTTCAGATGTAGCATTTTGCATGTGTATCTATAACAAATTTGAGCTGCCTTCGTCACTGATCAGCTTTTTATCATATCAACAGTTTTGAGTCGTATCTTATTACTTTCAATTATCTAGATTTGTACTAAAATTATACTTTCAAGTAAGTGCTCGTGTGGGGGTATAGCTCAGGGGTAGAGCGCTCGCTTTGCATGCGAGAAGTCTATGGTTCGAATCCCATACCTCCAAATATTTTGTTCAGATGTAGCATTTTGCATGTGCATCTATAACAAATTTGAGCTGCCTTCGTCACTGATCAGCTTTTTATCATATCAACATTTTGAGGTCGTATCTTATTACTTTCAATTATCTAGATTTGTACTAAATTATACTTTCAAGTAAGTGCTCGTGTGGGGGTATAGCTCAGGGGTAGAGCGCTCGCTTTGCATGCGAGAAGTCTGGGGTTCGAATCCCCATACCTCCAAATATTTTGTTCAGATGTAGCATTTTGCATGTGTATCTATAACAAATTTGAGCTGCCTTCGTCACTGATCAGCTTTTTATCATATCAACATTTTGAGGTCGTATCTTATTACTTTCAATTATCTAGATTTGTACTGAAAATTATACTTTCAAGTAAGTGCTCGTGTGGGGGTATAGCTCAGGGGTAGAGCGCTCGCTTTGCATGCGAGAAGTCTGGGTTTCGAATCCCCATACCTCCAAATATTTTTATTCAGATGTAGCATTTTGCATGTGCATCTATAACAAATTTGAGCTGCCTTCGTCACTGATCAGCTTTTTATCATATCAACAGATGAGGTCGTATCTTATTACTTTCAATTATCTAGATTTGTACTAAAATTATACTTTCAAGTAAGTGCTCGTGTGGGGGTATAGCTCAGGGGTAGAGCGCTCGCTTTGCATGCGAGAAGTCTCGGGTTCGAATCCCCATACCTCCAAAATTTTTGTTCAGATGTAGCATTTTGCATGTGCATCTATAACAAATTTGAGCTGCCTTCGTCACTGATCAGCTTTTTATCATATCAACAGTTTGAGGTCGTATCTTATTACTTTCAATTATCTAGATTTGTACTAAAATTATACTTTCAAGTAAGTGCTCGTGTGGGGGTATAGCTCAGGGGTAGAGCGCTCGCTTTGCATGCGAGAAGTCTATGGTTCGAATCCCCATACCTCCAAATATTTTGTTCAGATGTAGCATTTTGCATGTGCATCTATAACAAATTTGAGCTGCCTTCGTCACTGATCAGCTTTTTATCATATCAACAGTATTGAGGTCGTATCTTATTACTTTCAATTATCTAGGTTTGTACTAAAATTATACTTTCAAGTAAGTGCTCGTGTGGGGGTATAGCTCAGGGGTAGAGCGCTCGCTTTGCATGCGAGAAGTCTGGGGTTCGAATCCCCATACCTCCAAATATTTTGTTCAGATGTAGCATTTTGCATGTGTATCTATAACAAATTTGAGCTGCCTTCGTCACTGATCAGCTTTTTATCATATCAACATTTTGAGGTCGTATCTTATTACTTTCAATTATCTAGATTTGTACTGAAATTATACTTTCAAGTAAGTGCTCGTGTGGGGGTATAGCTCAGGGGTAGAGCGCTCGCTTTGCATGCGAGAAGTCTGGGGTTCGAATCCCCATACCTCCAAATATTTTGTTCAGATGTAGCATTTTGCATGTGCATCTATAACAAATTTGAGCTGCCTTCGTCACTGATCAGCTTTTTATCATATCAACAGTTTGAGGTCGTATCTTATTACTTTCAATTATCTAGGTTTGTACTAAAATTATACTTTCAAGTAAGTGCTCGTGTGGGGGTATAGCTCAGGGGTAGAGCGCTCGCTTTGCATGCGAGAAGTCTCGGGTTCGAATCCCCATACCTCCAAAAATTTTGTTCAGATGTAGCATTTTGCATATGCATCTATAACAAATTTGAGCTGCCTTCGTCACTGATCAGCTTTTTATCATATCAACAGTTTGAGGTCGTATCTTATTACTTTCAATTATCTAGATTTGTACTAAAATTATACTTTCAAGTAAGTGCTCGTGTGGGGGTATAGCTCAGGGGTAGAGCGCTCGCTTTGCATGCGAGAAGTCTGGGGTTCGAATCCCATACCTCCAAATATTTTGTTCAGATGTAGCATTTTGCATGTGTATCTATAACAAATTTGAGCTGCCTTCGTCACTGATCAGCTTTTTATCATATCAACATTTTGAGGTCGTATCTTATTACTTTCAATTATCTAGATTTGTACTGAAATTATTCTTTCAAGTAAGTGCTCGTGTGGGGGTATAGCTCAGGGGTTGAGCGCTCGCTTTGCATGCGAGAAGTCTGGGGTTCGAATCCCCATACCTCCAAATATTTTGTTCAGATGTAGCATTTTGCATGTGTATCTATAACAAATTTGAGCTGCCTTCGTCACTGATCAGCTTTTTATCATATCAACATTTTGATGTCGTATCTTATTACTTTCAATTATCTAGATTTGTACTGAAATTATACTTTCAAGTAAGTGCTCGTGTGGGGGTATAGCTCAGGGTAGAGCGCTCGCTTTGCATGCGAGAAGTCTGGGGTTCGAATCCCCATACCTCCAAATATTTTATTCAGATGTAGCATTTTGCATGTGCATCTATAACAAATTTGAGCTGCCTTCGTCACTGATCAGCTTTTTTATCATATCAACAGTATGAGGTCGTATCTTATTACTTTCAATTATCTAGGTTTGTACTAAAATTATACTTTCAAGTAAGTGCTCGTGTGGGGGTATAGCTCAGGGGTAGAGCGCTCGCTTTGCATGCGAGAAGTCTCGGGTTCGAATCCCCATACATCCAAATATTTTGTTCAGATGTAGCATTTTGCATGTGCATCTATAACAAATTTGAGCTGCCTTCGTCACTGATCAGCTTTTTTATCATATCAACAGTTTGAGGTCGTATCTTATTACTTTCAATTATCTAGATTTGTACTAAAATTATACTTTCAAGTAAGTGCTCGTGTGGGGTATAGCTCAGGGGTAGAGCGCTCGCTTTGCATGCGAGAAGTCTGGGGTTCGAATCCCCATACCTCCAAATATTTTGTTCAGATGTAGCATTTTGCATGTGCATCTATAACAAATTTGAGCTGCCTTCGTCACTGATCAGCTTTTTATCATATCAACAGTATGAGGTCGTATCTTATTACTTTCAATTATCTAGGTTTGTACTAAAATTATACTTTCAAGTAAGTGCTCGTGTGGGGGTATAGCTCAGGGGTAGAGCGCTCGCTTTGCATGCGAGAAGTCTGGGGTTCGAATCCCCATACCTCCAAATATTTTGTTCAGATGTAGCATTTTGCATGTGTATCTATAACAAATTTGAGCTGCCTTCGTCACTGATCAGCTTTTTATCATATCAACATTTTGAGGTCGTATCTTATTACTTTCAATTATCTAGATTTGTACTGAAATTATACTTTCAAGTAAGTGCTCGTGTGGGGGTATAGCTCAGGGGTAGAGCGCTCGCTTTGCATGCGAGAAGTCTGGGGTTCGAATCCCCATACCTCCAAATATTTTATTCAGATGTAGCATTTTGCATGTGCATCTATAACAAATTTGAGCTGCCTTCGTCACTGATCAGCTTTTTATCATATCAACAGTATGAGGTCGTATCTTATTACTTTCAATTATCTAGGTTTGTACTAAAATTATACTTTCAAGTAAGTGCTCGTGTGGGGGTATAGCTCAGGGGTAGAGCGCTCGCTTTGCATGCGAGAAGTCTCGGTTCGAATCCCCATACATCCAAAAATTTTGTTCAGATGTAGCATTTTGCATATGCATCTATAACAAATTTGAGCTGCCTTCGTCACTGATCAGCTTTTTATCATATCAACAGTTTTGAGGTCGTATCTTATTACTTTCAATTATCTAGATTTGTACTAAAATTATACTTTCAAGTAAGTGCTCGTGTGGGGGTATAGCTCAGGGGTAGAGCGCTCGCTTTGCATGCGAGAAGTCTATGGTTCGAATCCCCATACCTCCAAATATTTTGTTCAGATGTAGCATTTTGCATGTGTATCTATAACAAATTTGAGCTGCCTTCGTCACTGATCAGCTTTTTATCATATCAACATTTTGAGGTCGTATCTTATTACTTTCAATTATCTAGATTTGTACTGAAATTATACTTTCAAGTAAGTGCTCGTGTGGGGGTATAGCTCAGGGGTAGAGCGCTCGCTTTGCATGCGAGAAGTCTGGGGTTCGAATCCCCATACCTCCAAATATTTTATTCAGATGTAGCATTTTGCATGTGCATCTATAACAAATTTGAGCTGCCTTCGTCACTGATCAGCTTTTTATCATATCAACAGTATGAGGTCGTATCTTATTACTTTCAATTATCTAGGTTTGTACTAAAATTATACTTTCAAGTAAGTGCTCGTGTGGGGTATAGCTCAGGGGTAGAGCGCTCGCTTTGCATGCGAGAAGTCTGGGTTCGAATCCCCATACCTCCAAATATTTTGTTCAGATGTAGAATTTTGCATGTGTATCTATAACAAATTTGAGCTGCCTTCGTCACTGATCAGCTTTTTATCATATCAACATTTTGAGGTCGTATCTTATTACTTTCAATTATCTAGATTTGTACTAAAATTATACTTTCAAGTAAGTGCTCGTGTGGGGGTATAGCTCAGGGGTAGAGCGCTCGCTTTGCATGCGAGAAGTCTGGGGTTCGAATCCCCATACCTCCAAATATTTTATTCAGATGTAGCATTTTGCATGTGCATCTATAACAAATTTGAGCTGCCTTCGTCACTGATCAGCTTTTTATCATATCACATTTGAGGTCGTATCTTATTACTTTCAATTATCTAGATTTGTACTAAAATTATACTTTCAAGTAAGTGCTCGTGTGGGGGTATAGCTCAGGGGTAGAGCGCTCGCTTTGCATGCGAGAAGTCTCGGGTTCGAATCCCCATACCTCCAAAAATTTTGTTCAGATGTAGCATTTTGCATATGCATCTATAACAAATTTGAGCTGCCTTCGTCACTGATCAGCTTTTTATCATATCAACAGTTTGAGGTCGTATCTTATTACTTTCAATTATCTAGATTTGTACTAAAATTATACTTTCAAGTAAGTGCTCGTGTGGGGGTATAGCTCAGGGGTAGAGCGCTCGCTTTGCATGCGAGAAGTCTGGGGTTCGAATCCCCATACCTCCAAATATTTTGTTCAGATGTAGCATTTTGCATGTGTATCTATAACAAATTTGAGCTGCCTTCGTCACTGATCAGCTTTTTATCATATCAACATTTTGAGGTCGTATCTTATTACTTTCAATTATCTAGATTTGTACTGAAATTATTCTTTCAAGTAAGTGCTCGTGTGGGGGTATAGCTCAGGGTTGAGCGCTCGCTTTGCATGCGAGAAGTCTGGGGTTCGAATCCCCATACCTCCAAATATTTTGTTCAGATGTAGCATTTTGCATGTGTATCTATAACAAATTTGAGCTGCCTTCGTCACTGATCAGCTTTTTATCATATCAACATTTTGATGTCGTATCTTATTACTTTCAATTATCTAGATTTGTACTGAAATTATACTTTCAAGTAAGTGCTCGTGTGGGGGTATAGCTCAGGGGTAGAGCGCTCGCTTTGCATGCGAGAAGTCTGGGGTTCGAATCCCCATACCTCCAAATATTTTATTCAGATGTAGCATTTTGCATGTGCATCTATAACAAATTTGAGCTGCCTTCGTCACTGATCAGCTTTTTATCATATCAACAGTATGAGGTCGTATCTTATTACTTTCAATTATCTAGGTTTGTACTAAAATTATACTTTCAAGTAAGTGCTCGTGTGGGGGTATAGCTCAGGGGTAGAGCGCTCGCTTTGCATGCGAGAAGTCTCGGGTTCGAATCCCCATACATCCAAATATTTTGTTCAGATGTAGCATTTTGCATATGCATCTATAACAAATTTGAGCTGCCTTCGTCACTGATCAGCTTTTTTCATATCAACAGTTTGAGGTCGTATCTTATTACTTTCAATTATCTAGGTTTGTACTAAATTATACTTTCAAGTAAGTCTCGTGTGGGGGTATAGCTCAGGGTAGAGCGCTCGCTTTGCATGCGAGAAGTCTGGGGTTCGAATCCCCATACCTCCAAATTTTTGTTCAGATGTAGCATTTTGCATGTGTATCTATAACAAATTTGAGCTGCCTTCGTCACTGATCAGCTTTTTATCATATCAACATTTTGAGGTCGTATCATATTACTTTCAATTATCTAGATTTGTACTGAAATTATACTTTCAAGTAAGTGCTCGTGTGGGTATAGCTCAGGGGTAGAGCGCTCGCTTTGCATGCGAGAAGTCTGGGGTTCGAATCCCCATACCTCCAAATATTTTATTCAGATGTAGCATTTTGCATGTGCATCTATAACAAATTTGAGCTGCCTTCGTCACTGATCAGCTTTTTATCATATCAACAGTATGAGGTCGTATCTTATTACTTTCAATTATCTAGGTTTGTACTAAAATTATACTTTCAAGTAAGTGCTCGTGTGGGGGTATAGCTCAGGGGTAGAGCGCTCGCTTTGCATGCGAGAAGTCTCGGGTTCGAATCCCCATACATCCAAAATATTTTGTTCAGATGTAGCATTTTGCATATGCATCTATAACAAATTTGAGCTGCCTTCGTCACTGATCAGCTTTTTATCATATCAACAGTTTGAGGTCGTATCTTATTACTTTCAATATCTAGGTTTGTACTAAAATTATACTTTCAAGTAAGTGCTCGTGTGGGGGTATAGCTCAGGGTAGAGCGCTCGCTTTGCATGCGAGAAGTCTGGGGTTCGAATCCCCATACCTCCAAATATTTTGTTCAGATGTAGCATTTTGCATGTGTATCTATAACAAATTTGAGCTGCCTTCGTCACTGATCAGCTTTTTATCATATCAACAGTTTGAGGTCGTATCTTATTACTTTCAATTATCTAGGTTTGTACTAAATTATACTTTCAAGTAAGTTTCAAGCGAGCACTTACTTGAAAGTATAATTTCAGTACAAATCTAGATAATTGAAAGTAATAAGATACGACCTCAAAATGTTGATATGATAAAAGCTGATCAGTGACGAAGGCAGCTCAAATTTGTTATAGATACACATGCAAAATGCTACATCTGAACAAAATATTTGGAGGTATGGGGATTCGAACCCCAGACTTCTCGCATGCAAAGCGAGCGCTCTACCCCTGAGCTATACCCCCACACGAGCACTTACTTGAAAGTATAATTTTAGTACAAACCTAGATAATTGAAAGTAATAAGATACGACCTCAAACTGTTGATATGATAAAAAGCTGATCAGTGACGAAGGCAGCTCAAATTTGTTATAGATGCACATGCAAAATGCTACATCTGAACAAAATATTTGGAGGTATGGGGATTCGAACCCCAGACTTCTCGCATGCAAAGCGAGCGCTCTACCCCTGAGCTATACCCCCACACGAGCACTTACTTGAAAGTATATTTAGTTAAACCTAGATAATTGAAAGTAATAAGATACGACCTCATACTGTTGATATGATAAAAAGCTGATCAGTGACGAAGGCAGCTCAAATTTGTTATAGATGCACATGCAAAATGCTACATCTGAACAAAATATTTGGAGGTATGGGGATTCGAACCCCAGACTTCTCGCATGCAAAGCGAGCGCTCTACCCCTGAGCTATACCCCCACACGAGCACTTACTTGAAAGTATAATTTCAGTACAAATCTAGATAATTGAAAGTAATAAGATACGACCTCAAAATGTTGATATGATAAAAAGCTGATCAGTGACGAAGGCAGCTCAAATTTGTTATAGATACACATGCAAAATGCTACATCTGAACAAAATATTTGGAGGTATGGGGATTCGAACCCCAGACTTCTCGCATGCAAAGCGAGCGCTCTACCCCTGAGCTATACCCCCACACGAGCACTTACTTGAAAGTATAATTTTAGTACAAACTAGATAATTGAAAGTAATAAGATACGACCTCAACTGTTGATATGATAAAAAGCTGATCAGTGACGAAGGCAGCTCAAATTTGTTATAGATGCACATGCAAAATGCTACATCTGAACAAAATATTTGGAGTATGGGGATTCGAACCCCGACTTCTCGCATGCAAAGCGAGCGCTCTACCCCTGAGCTATACCCCCACACGAGCACTTACTTGAAAGTATAATTTTAGTACAAACCTAGATAATTGAAAGTAATAAGATACGACCTCAACTGTTGATATGATAAAAAGCTGATCAGTGACGAAGGCAGCTCAAATTTGTTATAGATGCACATGCAAAATGCTACATCTGAACAAAATATTTGGAGGTATGGGGATTCGAACCCCAGACTTCTCGCATGCAAAGCGAGCGCTCTACCCCTGAGCTATACCCCCACACGAGCACTTACTTGAAAGTATAATTTCAGTACAAATCTAGATAATTGAAAGTAATAAGATACGACCTCAAAATGTTGATATGATAAAAAGCTGATCAGTGACGAAGGCAGCTCAAATTTGTTATAGATGCACATGCAAAATGCTACATCTGAACAAAATATTTGGAGGTATGGGGATTCGAACCCCAGACTTCTCGCATGCAAAGCGAGCGCTCTACCCCTGAGCTATACCCCCACACGAGCACTTACTTGAAAGTATAATTTCAGTACAAATCTAGATAATTGAAAGTAATAAGATACGACCTCAAAATGTTGATATGATAAAAAGCTGATCAGTGACGAAGGCAGCTCAAATTTGTTATAGATACACATGCAAAATGCTACATCTGAACAAAATATTTGGAGGTATGGGGATTCGAACCCCAGACTTCTCGCATGCAAAGCGAGCGCTCTACCCCTGAGCTATACCCCCACACGAGCACTTACTTGAAAGTATAATTTTAGTACAAATCTAGATAATTGAAAGTAATAAGATACGACCTCAAACTGTTGATATGATAAAAAGCTGATCAGTGACGAAGGCAGCTCAAATTTGTTATAGATGCACATGCAAAATGCTACATCTGAACAAAATATTTGGAGGTATGGGGATTCGAACCCCAGACTTCTCGCATGCAAAGCGAGCGCTCTACCCCTGAGCTATACCCCACACGAGCACTTACTTGAAAGTATAATTTTAGTACAAACCTAGATAATTGAAAGTAATAAGATACGACCTCAAACTGTTGATATGATAAAAAGCTGATCAGTGACGAAGGCAGCTCAAATTTGTTATAGATGCACATGCAAAATGCTACATCTGAACAAAATATTTGGAGGTATGGGGATTCGAACCCCAGACTTCTCGCATGCAAAGCGAGCGCTCTACCCCTGAGCTATACCCCCACACGAGCACTTACTTGAAAGTATAATTTCAGTACAAATCTAGATAATTGAAAGTAATAAGATACGACCTCAAAATGTTGATATGATAAAAAGCTGATCAGTGACGAAGGCAGCTCAAATTTGTTATAGATGCACATGCAAAATGCTACATCTGAACAAAATATTTGGAGTATGGGGATTCGAACCCCAGACTTCTCGCATGCAAAGCGAGCGCTCTACCCCTGAGCTATACCCCCACACGAGCACTTACTTGAAAGTATAATTTTAGTACAAACCTAGATAATTGAAAGTAATAAGATACGACCTCAAACTGTTGATATGATAAAAGCTGATCAGTGACGAAGGCAGCTCAAATTTGTTATAGATGCACATGCAAAATGCTACATCTGAACAAAATATTTGGAGGTATGGGGATTCGAACCCCAGACTTCTCGCATGCAAAGCGAGCGCTCTACCCCTGAGCTATACCCCCACACGAGCACTTACTTGAAAGTATAATTTCAGTACAAATCTAGATAATTGAAAGTAATAAGATACGACCTCAAATGTTGATATGATAAAAAGCTGATCAGTGACGAAGGCAGCTCAAATTTGTTATAGATACACATGCAAAATGCTACATCTGAACAAAATATTTGGAGGTATGGGGATTCGAACCCCAGACTTCTCGCATGCAAAGCGAGCGCTCTACCCCTGAGCTATACCCCACACGAGCACTTACTTGAAAGTATAATTTTAGTACAAATCTAGATAATTGAAAGTAATAAGATACGACCTCAAACTGTTGATATGATAAAAAGCTGATCAGTGACGAAGGCAGCTCAAATTTGTTATAGATGCACATGCAAAATGCTACATCTGAACAAAATATTTGGAGGTATGGGGATTCGAACCCCAGACTTCTCGCATGCAAAGCGAGCGCTCTACCCCTGAGCTATACCCCCACACGAGCACTTACTTGAAAGTATAATTTTAGTACAAACCTAGATAATTGAAAGTAATAAGATACGACCTCAAACTGTTGATATGATAAAAAGCTGATCAGTGACGAAGGCAGCTCAAATTTGTTATAGATGCACATGCAAAATGCTACATCTGAACAAAATATTTGGAGGTATGGGGATTCGAACCCCAGACTTCTCGCATGCAAAGCGAGCGCTCTACCCCTGAGCTATACCCCACACGAGCACTTACTTGAAAGTATAATTTCAGTACAAATCTAGATAATTGAAAGTAATAAGATACGACCTCAAAATGTTGATATGATAAAAGCTGATCAGTGACGAAGGCAGCTCAAATTTGTTATAGATACACATGCAAAATGCTACATCTGAACAAAATATTTGGAGGTATGGGGATTCGAACCCCAGACTTCTCGCATGCAAAGCGAGCGCTCTACCCCTGAGCTATACCCCCACACGAGCACTTACTTGAAAGTATAATTTTAGTACAAACCTAGATAATTGAAAGTAATAAGATACGACCTCAAACTGTTGATATGATAAAAAGCTGATCAGTGACGAAGGCAGCTCAAATTTGTTATAGATGCACATGCAAAATGCTACATCTGAACAAAATATTTGGAGGTATGGGGATTCGAACCCCAGACTTCTCGCATGCAAAGCGAGCGCTCTACCCCTGAGCTATACCCCCACACGAGCACTTACTTGAAAGTATAATTTTAGTACAAATCTAGATAATTGAAAGTAATAAGATACGACCTCAAACTGTTGATATGATAAAAAGCTGATCAGTGACGAAGGCAGCTCAAATTTGTTATAGATGCACATGCAAAATGCTACATCTGAACAAAATATTTGGAGGTATGGGGATTCGAACCCCAGACTTCTCGCATGCAAAGCGAGCGCTCTACCCCTGAGCTATACCCCCACACGAGCACTTACTTGAAAGTATAATTTTAGTACAAATCTAGATAATTGAAAGTAATAAGATACGACCTCAAACTGTTGATATGATAAAAAGCTGATCAGTGACGAAGGCAGCTCAAATTTGTTATAGATGCACATGCAAAATGCTACATCTGAACAAAATATTTGGAGGTATGGGGATTCGAACCCCAGACTTCTCGCATGCAAAGCGAGCGCTCTACCCCTGAGCTATACCCCCACACGAGCACTTACTTGAAAGTATAATTTCAGTACAAATCTAGATAATTGAAAGTAATAAGATACGACCTCAAAATGTTGATATGATAAAAAGCTGATCAGTGACGAAGGCAGCTCAAATTTGTTATAGATACACATGCAAAATGCTACATCTGAACAAAATATTTGGAGGTATGGGGATTCGAACCCCAGACTTCTCGCATGCAAAGCGAGCGCTCTACCCCTGAGCTATACCCCCACACGAGCACTTACTTGAAAGTATAATTTCAGTACAAATCTAGATAATTGAAAGTAATAAGATACGACCTCAAAATGTTGATATGATAAAAAGCTGATCAGTGACGAAGGCAGCTCAAATTTGTTATAGATACACATGCAAAATGCTACATCTGAACAAAATATTTGGAGGTATGGGGATTCGAACCCCAGACTTCTCGCATGCAAAGCGAGCGCTCTACCCCTGAGCTATACCCCCCACGAGCACTTACTTGAAAGTATAATTTTAGTACAAATCTAGATAATTGAAAGTAATAAGATACGACCTCAAACTGTTGATATGATAAAAACTGATCAGTGACGAAGGCAGCTCAAATTTGTTATAGATGCACATGCAAAATGCTACATCTGAACAAAATTTTGGATGTATGGGGATTCGAACCCCAGACTTCTCGCATGCAAAGCGAGCGCTCTACCCCTGAGCTATACCCCCACACGAGCACTTACTTGAAAGTATAATTTTAGTACAAACCTAGATAATTGAAAGTAATAAGATACGACCTCAAACTGTTGATATGATAAAAGCTGATCAGTGACGAAGGCAGCTCAAATTTGTTATAGATGCACATGCAAAATGCTACATCTGAACAAAATATTTGGAGGTATGGGGATTCGAACCCCAGACTTCTCGCATGCAAAGCGAGCGCTCTACCCCTGAGCTATACCCCACACGAGCACTTACTTGAAAGTATAATTTCAGTACAAATCTAGATAATTGAAAGTAATAAGATACGACCTCAAAATGTTGATATGATAAAAGCTGATCAGTGACGAAGGCAGCTCAAATTTGTTATAGATACACATGCAAAATGCTACATCTGAACAAAATATTTGGAGGTATGGGGATTCGAACCCCAGACTTCTCGCATGCAAAGCGAGCGCTCTACCCCTGAGCTATACCCCCACACGAGCACTTACTTGAAAGTATAATTTTAGTACAAACCTAGATAATTGAAAGTAATAATACGACCTCAAACTGTTGATATGATAAAAAGCTGATCAGTGACGAAGGCAGCTCAAATTTGTTATAGATGCACATGCAAAATGCTACATCTGAACAAAATATTTGGAGGTATGGGGATTCGAACCCCAGACTTCTCGCATGCAAAGCGAGCGCTCTACCCCTGAGCTATACCCCCACACGAGCACTTACTTGAAAGTATAATTTTAGTACAAATCTAGATAATTGAAAGTAATAAGATACGACCTCAAACTGTTGATATGATAAAAAGCTGATCAGTGACGAAGGCAGCTCAAATTTGTTATAGATGCACATGCAAAATGCTACATCTGAACAAAATTTTGGAGGTATGGGGATTCGAACCCCAGACTTCTCGCATGCAAAGCGAGCGCTCTACCCCTGAGCTATACCCCCACACGAGCACTTACTTGAAAGTATAATTTTAGTACAAATCTAGATAATTGAAAGTAATAAGATACGACCTCAAACTGTTGATATGATAAAAAGCTGATCAGTGACGAAGGCAGCTCAAATTTGTTATAGATGCACATGCAAAATGCTACATCTGAAAAAATATTTGGAGGTATGGGGATTCGAACCCCAGACTTCTCGCATGCAAAGCGAGCGCTCTACCCCTGAGCTATACCCCCACACGAGCACTTACTTGAAAGTATAATTTCAGTACAAATCTAGATAATTGAAAGTAATAAGATACGACCTCAAAATGTTGATATGATAAAAAGCTGATCAGTGACGAAGGCAGCTCAAATTTGTTATAGATACACATGCAAAATGCTACATCTGAACAAAATATTTGGAGGTATGGGGATTCGAACCCCAGACTTCTCGCATGCAAAGCGAGCGCTCTACCCCTGAGCTATACCCCCACACGAGCACTTACTTGAAAGTATAATTTTAGTACAAATCTAGATAATTGAAAGTAATAAGATACGACCTCAAACTGTTGATATGATAAAAAGCTGATCAGTGACGAAGGCAGCTCAAATTTGTTATAGATGCACATGCAAAATGCTACATCTGAACAAAATATTTGGAGGTATGGGGATTCGAACCATAGACTTCTCGCATGCAAAGCGAGCGCTCTACCCCTGAGCTATACCCCCACACGAGCACTTACTTGAAAGTATAATTTTAGTACAAATCTAGATAATTGAAAGTAATAAGATACGACCTCAAACTGTTGATATGATAAAAAGCTGATCAGTGACGAAGGCAGCTCAAATTTGTTATAGATGCATATGCAAAATGCTACATCTGAACAAAATTTTTGGAGGTATGGGGATTCGAACCCCGAGACTTCTCGCATGCAAAGCGAGCGCTCTACCCCTGAGCTATACCCCCACACGAGCACTTACTTGAAAGTATAATTTTAGTACAAACCTAGATAATTGAAAGTAATAAGATACGACCTCAAACTGTTGATATGATAAAAAGCTGATCAGTGACGAAGGCAGCTCAAATTTGTTATAGATGCACATGCAAAATGCTACATCTGAATAAAATATTTGGAGGTATGGGGATTCGAACCCCAGACTTCTCGCATGCAAAGCGAGCGCTCTACCCCTGAGCTATACCCCCACACGAGCACTTACTTGAAAGTATAATTTCAGTACAAATCTAGATAATTGAAAGTAATAAGATACGACCTCAAAATGTTGATATGATAAAAAGCTGATCAGTGACGAAGGCAGCTCAAATTTGTTATAGATACACATGCAAAATGCTACATCTGAACAAAATATTTGGAGGTATGGGGATTCGAACCCCAGACTTCTCGCATGCAAAGCGAGCGCTCTACCCCTGAGCTATACCCCCACACGAGCACTTACTTGAAAGTATAATTTTAGTACAAACCTAGATAATTGAAAGTAATAAGATACGACCTCAAACTGTTGATATGATAAAAAGCTGATCAGTGACGAAGGCAGCTCAAATTTGTTATAGATGCACATGCAAAATGCTACATCTGAACAAAATATTTGGAGGTATGGGGATTCGAACCCCAGACTTCTCGCATGCAAAGCGAGCGCTCTACCCCTGAGCTATACCCCCACACGAGCACTTACTTGAAAGTATAATTTCAGTACAAATCTAGATAATTGAAAGTAATAAGATACGACCTCAAAATGTTGATATGATAAAAAGCTGATCAGTGACGAAGGCAGCTCAAATTTGTTATAGATGTCATACACATGCAAAATTCTACATCTGAACAAAATATTTGGAGGTATGGGGATTCGAACCCCAGACTTCTCGCATGCAAAGCGAGCGCTCTACCCCTGAGCTATACCCCACACGAGCACTTACTTGAAAGTATAATTTCAGTACAAACCTAGATAATTGAAAGTAATAAGATACGACCTCAAACTGTTGATATGATAAAAAGCTGATCAGTGACGAAGGCAGCTCAAATTTGTTATAGATGCACATGCAAAATGCTACATCTGAATAAAATATTTGGAGGTATGGGGATTCGAACCCCAGACTTCTCGCATGCAAAGCGAGCGCTCTACCCTGAGCTATACCCCCACACGAGCACTTACTTGAAAGTATAATTTCAGTACAAATCTAGATAATTGAAAGTAATAAGATACGACCTCAAATGTTGATATGATAAAAGCTGATCAGTGACGAAGGCAGCTCAAATTTGTTATAGATGCACATGCAAAATGCTACATCTGAACAAATATTTGGAGGTATGGGGATTCGAACCCCAGACTTCTCGCATGCAAAGCGAGCGCTCTACCCCTGAGCTATACCCCACACGAGCACTTACTTGAAAGTATAATTTTAGTACAAATCTAGATAATTGAAAGTAATAAGATACGACCTCAAACTGTTGATATGATAAAAAGCTGATCAGTGACGAAGGCAGCTCAAATTTGTTATAGATGCACATGCAAAATGCTACATCTGAACAAAATATTTGGAGGTATGGGGATTCGAACCCCAGACTTCTCGCATGCAAAGCGAGCGCTCTACCCCTGAGCTATACCCCCACACGAGCACTTACTTGAAAGTATAATTTTAGTACAAATCTAGATAATTGAAAGTAATAAGATACGACCTCAAAATGTTGATATGATAAAAAGCTGATCAGTGACGAAGGCAGCTCAAATTTGTTATAGATGCACATGCAAAATGCTACATCTGAACAAAATATTTGGAGGTATGGGGATTCGAACCCCAGACTTCTCGCATGCAAAGCGAGCGCTCTACCCCTGAGCTATACCCCCACACGAGCACTTACTTGAAAGTATAATTTCAGTACAAATCTAGATAATTGAAAGTAATAAGATACGACCTCAAAATGTTGATATGATAAAAAGCTGATCAGTGACGAAGGCAGCTCAAATTTGTTATAGATACACATGCAAAATGCTACATCTGAACAAAATATTTGGAGGTATGGGGATTCGAACCCCAGACTTCTCGCATGCAAAGCGAGCGCTCTACCCCTGAGCTATACCCCCACACGAGCACTTACTTGAAAGTATAATTTTAGTACAAACCTAGATAATTGAAAGTAATAATACGACCTCAAACTGTTGATATGATAAAAAGCTGATCAGTGACGAAGGCAGCTCAAATTTGTTATAGATGCACATGCAAAATGCTACATCTGAACAAAATATTTGGAGGTATGGGGATTCGAACCCCAGACTTCTCGCATGCAAAGCGAGCGCTCTACCCCTGAGCTATACCCCCACACGAGCACTTACTTGAAAGTATAATTTCAGTACAAATCTAGATAATTGAAAGTAATAAGATACGACCTCAAAATGTTGATATGATAAAAAGCTGATCAGTGACGAAGGCAGCTCAAATTTGTTATAGATACACATGCAAAATGCTACATCTGAACAAAATATTTGGAGGTATGGGGATTCGAACCCCAGACTTCTCGCATGCAAAGCGAGCGCTCTACCCCTGAGCTATACCCCCACACGAGCACTTACTTGAAAGTATAATTTTAGTACAAATCTAGATAATTGAAAGTAATAAGATACGACCTCAACTGTTGATATGATAAAAAGCTGATCAGTGACGAAGGCAGCTCAAATTTGTTATAGATGCACATATGCAAAATGCTACATCTGAACAAAATTTTTGGAGGTATGGGGATTCGAACCCCAGACTTCTCGCATGCAAAGCGAGCGCTCTACCCCTGAGCTATACCCCCACACGAGCACTTACTTGAAAGTATAATTTTAGTACAAACCTAGATAATTGAAAGTAATAAGATACGACCTCAAACTGTTGATATGATAAAAAGCTGATCAGTGACGAAGGCAGCTCAAATTTGTTATAGATGCACATGCAAAATGCTACATCTGAACAAATATTTGGAGGTATGGGGATTCGAACCCCAGACTTCTCGCATGCAAAGCGAGCGCTCTACCCCTGAGCTATACCCCCACACGAGCACTTACTTGAAAGTATAATTTCAGTACAAATCTAGATAATTGAAAGTAATAAGATACGACCTCAAAATGTTGATATGATAAAAAGCTGATCAGTGACGAAGGCAGCTCAAATTTGTTATAGATACACATGCAAATGCTACATCTGAACAAAATATTTGGAGGTATGGGGATTCGAACCCCAGACTTCTCGCATGCAAAGCGAGCGCTCTACCCCTGAGCTATACCCCCACACGAGCACTTACTTGAAAGTATAATTTTAGTACAACCTAGATAATTGAAAGTAATAAGATACGACCTCAAACTGTTGATATGATAAAAAGCTGATCAGTGACGAAGGCAGCTCAAATTTGTTATAGATGCACATGCAAAATGCTACATCTGAACAAAATATTTGGAGGTATGGGGATTCGAACCCCAGACTTCTCGCATGCAAAGCGAGCGCTCTACCCCTGAGCTATACCCCCACACGAGCACTTACTTGAAAGTATAATTTTAGTACAAACCTAGATAATTGAAAGTAATAAGATACGACCTCAAACTGTTGATATGATAAAAGCTGATCAGTGACGAAGGCAGCTCAAATTTGTTATAGATGCACATGCAAAATGCTACATCTGAACAAAATATTTGGAGGTATGGGGATTCGAACCCCAGACTTCTCGCATGCAAAGCGAGCGCTCTACCCCTGAGCTATACCCCCACACGAGCACTTACTTGAAAGTATAATTTCAGTACAAATCTAGATAATTGAAAGTAATAAGATACGACCTCAAAATGTTGATATGATAAAAAGCTGATCAGTGACGAAGGCAGCTCAAATTTGTTATAGATGCACATGCAAAATGCTACATCTGAACAAAATATTTGGAGGTATGGGGATTCGAACCCAGACTTCTCGCATGCAAAGCGAGCGCTCTACCCCTGAGCTATACCCCCACACGAGCACTTACTTGAAAGTATATTTTTAGTACAAACCTAGATAATTGAAAGTAATAAGATACGACCTCAAACTGTTGATATGATAAAAAGCTGATCAGTGACGAAGGCAGCTCAAATTTGTTATAGATGCACATGCAAAATGCTACATCTGAACAAAATATTTGGAGGTATGGGATTCGAACCCCAGACTTCTCGCATGCAAAGCGAGCGCTCTACCCCTGAGCTATACCCCCACACGAGCACTTACTTGAAAGTATAATTTCAGTACAAATCTAGATAATTGAAAGTAATAAGATACGACCTCAAATGTTGATATGATAAAAAGCTGATCAGTGACGAAGGCAGCTCAAATTTGTTATAGATGCACATGCAAAATGCTACATCTGAACAAAATATTTGGAGGTATGGGGATTCGAACCCCAGACTTCTCGCATGCAAAGCGAGCGCTCTACCCCTGAGCTATACCCCCACACGAGCACTTACTTGAAAGTATAATTTCAGTACAAATCTAGATAATTGAAAGTAATAAGATACGACCTCAAAATGTTGATATGATAAAAAGCTGATCAGTGACGAAGGCAGCTCAAATTTGTTATAGATGCACATGCAAAATGCTACATCTGAACAAAATATTTGGAGGTATGGGATTCGAACCCCAGACTTCTCGCATGCAAAGCGAGCGCTCTACCCCTGAGCTATACCCCCACACGAGCACTTACTTGAAAGTATAATTTCAGTACAAATCTAGATAATTGAAAGTAATAAGATACGACCTCAAAATGTTGATATGATAAAAAGCTGATCAGTGACGAAGGCAGCTCAAATTTGTTATAGATGCACATGCAAAATGCTACATCTGAACAAAATATTTGGAGGTATGGGGATTCGAACCCCAGACTTCTCGCATGCAAAGCGAGCGCTCTACCCCTGAGCTATACCCCACACGAGCACTTACTTGAAAGTATAATTTCAGTACAAATCTAGATAATTGAAAGTAATAAGATACGACCTCAAAATGTTGATATGATAAAAAAGCTGATCAGTGACGAAGGCAGCTCAAATTTGTTATAGATGCACATGCAAAATGCTACATCTGAACAAAATATTTGGAGGTATGGGGATTCGAACCCCAGACTTCTCGCATGCAAAGCGAGCGCTCTACCCCTGAGCTATACCCCCACACGAGCACTTACTTGAAAGTATAATTTTAGTACAAACCTAGATAATTGAAAGTAATAAGATACGACCTCAAACTGTTGATATGATAAAAAACTGATCAGTGACGAAGGCAGCTCAAATTTGTTATAGATGCACATGCAAAATGCTACATCTGAACAAAATATTTGGAGGTATGGGGATTCGAACCCCAGACTTCTCGCATGCAAAGCGAGCGCTCTACCCCTGAGCTATACCCCCACGAGCACTTACTTGAAAGTATAATTTTAGTACAAATCTAGATAATTGAAAGTAATAAGATACGACCTCAAACTGTTGATATGATAAAAAGCTGATCAGTGACGAAGGCAGCTCAAATTTGTTATAGATGCACATGCAAAATGCTACATCTGAACAAAAATTTGGAGGTATGGGGATTCGAACCCCAGACTTCTCGCATGCAAAGCGAGCGCTCTACCCCTGAGCTATACCCCCACACGAGCACTTACTTGAAAGTATAATTTCAGTACAAATCTAGATAATTGAAAGTAATAAGATACGACCTCAAACTGTTGATATGATAAAAAGCTGATCAGTGACGAAGGCAGCTCAAATTTGTTATAGATGCACATGCAAAATGCTACATCTGAACAAAATATTTGGAGGTATGGGGATTCGAACCCCAGACTTCTCGCATGCAAAGCGAGCGCTCTACCCCTGAGCTATACCCCCACACGAGCACTTACTTGAAAGTATAATTTTAGTACAAATCTAGATAATTGAAAGTAATAAGATACGACCTCAAACTGTTGATATGATAAAAAGCTGATCAGTGACGAAGGCAGCTCAAATTTGTTATAGATGCACATGCAAAATGCTACATCTGAACAAAATTTTGGAGGTATGGGGATTCGAACCCCAGACTTCTCGCATGCAAAGCGAGCGCTCTACCCCTGAGCTATACCCCACACGAGCACTTACTTGAAAGTATAATTTTAGTACAAATCTAGATATTGAAAGTAATAAGATACGACCTCAAATGTTGATATGATAAAAAGCTGATCAGTGACGAAGGCAGCTCAAATTTGTTATAGATGCACATGCAAAATGCTACATCTGAACAAAATATTTGGAGGTATGGGGATTCGAACCCCAGACTTCTCGCATGCAAAGCGAGCGCTCTACCCCTGAGCTATACCCCCACACGAGCACTTACTTGAAAGTATAATTTCAGTACAAATCTAGATAATTGAAAGTAATAAGATACGACCTCAAAATGTTGATATGATAAAAAGCTGATCAGTGACGAAGGCAGCTCAAATTTGTTATAGATGCACATGCAAAATGCTACATCTGAACAAAATATTTGGAGGTATGGGGATTCGAACCCCAGACTTCTCGCATGCAAAGCGAGCGCTCTACCCCTGAGCTATACCCCCACACGAGCACTTACTTGAAAGTATAATTTCAGTACAAATCTAGATAATTGAAAGTAATAAGATACGACCTCAAACTGTTGATATGATAAAAAGCTGATCAGTGACGAAGGCAGCTCAAATTTGTTATAGATGCACATGCAAAATGCTACATCTGAACAAATATTTGGAGGTATGGGGATTCGAACCCCAGACTTCTCGCATGCAAAGCGAGCGCTCTACCCCTGAGCTATACCCCCACACGAGCACTTACTTGAAAGTATAATTTCAGTACAAATCTAGATAATTGAAAGTAATAAGATACGACCTCAAATGTTGATATGATAAAAAGCTGATCAGTGACGAAGGCAGCTCAAATTTGTTATAGATGCACATGCAAAATGCTACATCTGAACAAATATTTGGAGGTATGGGGATTCGAACCCCAGACTTCTCGCATGCAAAGCGAGCGCTCTACCCCTGAGCTATACCCCCACACGAGCACTTACTTGAAAGTATAATTTTAGTACAAATCTAGATAATTGAAAGTAATAAGATACGACCTCAAATGTTGATATGATAAAAAGCTGATCAGTGACGAAGGCAGCTCAAATTTGTTATAGATGCACATGCAAAATTACATCTGAACAAAATATTTGGAGGTATGGGGATTCGAACCCCAGACTTCTCGCATGCAAAGCGAGCGCTCTACCCCTGAGCTATACCCCCACACGAGCACTTACTTGAAAGTATAATTTCAGTACAAACCTAGATAATTGAAAGTAATAAGATACGACCTCAAACTGTTGATATGATAAAAAGCTGATCAGTGACGAAGGCAGCTCAAATTTGTTATAGATGCACATGCAAAATGCTACATCTGAACAAAATATTTGGAGGTATGGGGATTCGAACCCCAGACTTCTCGCATGCAAAGCGAGCGCTCTACCCCTGAGCTATACCCCCACACGAGCACTTACTTGAAAGTATAATTTCAGTACAAATCTAGATAATTGAAAGTAATAAGATACGACCTCAAAATGTTGATATGATAAAAAGCTGATCAGTGACGAAGGCAGCTCAAATTTGTTATAGATGCACATGCAAAATGCTACATCTGAACAAAATATTTGGAGGTATGGGGATTCGAACCCCAGACTTCTCGCATGCAAAGCGAGCGCTCTACCCCTGAGCTATACCCCCACACGAGCACTTACTTGAAAGTATAATTTCAGTACAAATCTAGATAATTGAAAGTAATAAGATACGACCTCAAAATGTTGATATGATAAAAAGCTGATCAGTGACGAAGGCAGCTCAAATTTGTTATAGATGCACATGCAAAATGCTACATCTGAACAAAATATTTGGAGGTATGGGGATTCGAACCCCAGACTTCTCGCATGCAAAGCGAGCGCTCTACCCCTGAGCTATACCCCCACACGAGCACTTACTTGAAAGTATAATTTCAGTACAAATCTAGATAATTGAAAGTAATAAGATACGACCTCAAATGTTGATATGATAAAAAGCTGATCAGTGACGAAGGCAGCTCAAATTTGTTATAGATGCACATGCAAAATGCTACATCTGAACAAATTTTGGAGGTATGGGGATTCGAACCCCAGACTTCTCGCATGCAAAGCGAGCGCTCTACCCCTGAGCTATACCCCCACACGAGCACTTACTTGAAAGTATAATTTTAGTACAAACTAGATAATTGAAAGTAATAAGATACGACCTCAAACTGTTGATATGATAAAAAGCTGATCAGTGACGAAGGCAGCTCAAATTTGTTATAGATGCACATGCAAAATGCTACATCTGAACAAAATATTTGGAGGTATGGGGATTCGAACCCCAGACTTCTCGCATGCAAAGCGAGCGCTCTACCCCTGAGCTATACCCCCACACGAGCACTTACTTGAAAGTATAATTTCAGTACAAATCTAGATAATTGAAAGTAATAAGATACGACCTCAAAATGTTGATATGATAAAAGCTGATCAGTGACGAAGGCAGCTCAAATTTGTTATAGATGCACATGCAAAATGCTACATCTGAACAAAATATTTGGAGGTATGGGGATTCGAACCCCAGACTTCTCGCATGCAAAGCGAGCGCTCTACCCCTGAGCTATACCCCCACACGAGCACTTACTTGAAAGTATAATTTTAGTACAAATCTAGATAATTGAAAGTAATAAGATACGACCTCAAACTGTTGATATGATAAAAAGCTGATCAGTGACGAAGGCAGCTCAAATTTGTTATAGATGCACATGCAAAATGCTACATCTGAACAAAATATTTGGAGGTATGGGGATTCGAACCCCAGACTTCTCGCATGCAAAGCGAGCGCTCTACCCCTGAGCTATACCCCCACACGAGCACTTACTTGAAAGTATAATTTTAGTACAAATCTAGATAATTGAAAGTAATAAGATACGACCTCAAACTGTTGATATGATAAAAAGCTGATCAGTGACGAAGGCAGCTCAAATTTGTTATAGATGCACATGCAAAATGCTACATCTGAACAAAATATTTGGAGGTATGGGGATTCGAACCCCAGACTTCTCGCATGCAAAGCGAGCGCTCTACCCCTGAGCTATACCCCACACGAGCACTTACTTGAAAGTATAATTTTAGTACAAATCTAGATAATTGAAAGTAATAAGATACGACCTCAAACTGTTGATATGATAAAAAGCTGATCAGTGACGAAGGCAGCTCAAATTTGTTATAGATGCACATGCAAAATGCTACATCTGAAAAAATATTTGGAGGTATGGGGATTCGAACCCCAGACTTCTCGCATGCAAAGCGAGCGCTCTACCCCTGAGCTATACCCCCACACGAGCACTTACTTGAAAGTATAATTTCAGTACAAATCTAGATAATTGAAAGTAATAAGATACGACCTCAAAATGTTGATATGATAAAAAGCTGATCAGTGACGAAGGCAGCTCAAATTTGTTATAGATGCACATGCAAAATGCTACATCTGAACAAAATATTTGGAGGTATGGGGATTCGAACCCCAGACTTCTCGCATGCAAAGCGAGCGCTCTACCCCTGAGCTATACCCCCACACGAGCACTTACTTGAAAGTATAATTTCAGTACAAATCTAGATAATTGAAAGTAATAAGATACGACCTCAAATGTTGATATGATAAAAAGCTGATCAGTGACGAAGGCAGCTCAAATTTGTTATAGATGCACATGCAAAATGCTACATCTGAACAAAATATTTGGAGGTATGGGGATTCGAACCCCAGACTTCTCGCATGCAAAGCGAGCGCTCTACCCCTGAGCTATACCCCCACACGAGCACTTACTTGAAAGTATAATTTTAGTACAAATCTAGATAATTGAAAGTAATAAGATACGACCTCAAAGTTTGATATGATAAAAAGCTGATCAGTGACGAAGGCAGCTCAAATTTGTTATAGATGCACATGCAAAATGCTACATCTGAACAAAATATTTGGAGGTATGGGGATTCGAACCCCAGACTTCTCGCATGCAAAGCGAGCGCTCTACCCCTGAGCTATACCCCCACACGAGCACTTACTTGAAAGTATAATTTCAGTACAAATCTAGATAATTGAAAGTAATAAGATACGACCTCAAACTGTTGATATGATAAAAAGCTGATCAGTGACGAAGGCAGCTCAAATTTGTTATAGATGCACATGCAAAATGCTACATCTGAACAAAATATTTGGAGGTATGGGGATTCGAACCCCAGACTTCTCGCATGCAAAGCGAGCGCTCTACCCCTGAGCTATACCCCCACACGAGCACTTACTTGAAAGTATAATTTCAGTACAAATCTAGATAATTGAAAGTAATAAGATACGACCTCAAAATGTTGATATGATAAAAAGCTGATCAGTGACGAAGGCAGCTCAAATTTGTTATAGATGCACATGCAAAATGCTACATCTGAACAAAATATTTGGAGGTATGGGGATTCGAACCCCAGACTTCTCGCATGCAAAGCGAGCGCTCTACCCCTGAGCTATACCCCCACACGAGCACTTACTTGAAAGTATAATTTCAGTACAAATCTAGATAATTGAAAGTAATAAGATACGACCTCAAAATGTTGATATGATAAAAAGCTGATCAGTGACGAAGGCAGCTCAAATTTGTTATAGATACACATGCAAAATGCTACATCTGAACAAAATATTTGGAGGTATGGGGATTCGAACCCCAGACTTCTCGCATGCAAAGCGAGCGCTCTACCCCTGAGCTATACCCCCACACGAGCACTTACTTGAAAGTATAATTTCAGTACAAATCTAGATAATGAAAGTAATAAGATACGACCTCAAATGTTGATATGATAAAAAGCTGATCAGTGACGAAGGCAGCTCAAATTTGTTATAGATGCACATGCAAAATGCTACATCTGAACAAAATATTTGGAGGTATGGGGATTCGAACCCCAGACTTCTCGCATGCAAAGCGAGCGCTCTACCCCTGAGCTATACCCCACACGAGCACTTACTTGAAAGTATAATTTTAGTACAAACCTAGATAATTGAAAGTAATAAGATACGACCTCAAACTGTTGATATGATAAAAAGCTGATCAGTGACGAAGGCAGCTCAAATTTGTTATAGATGCACATGCAAAATGCTACATCTGAACAAAATATTTGGAGGTATGGGGATTCGAACCCCAGACTTCTCGCATGCAAAGCGAGCGCTCTACCCCTGAGCTATACCCCCACACGAGCACTTACTTGAAAGTATAATTTCAGTACAAATCTAGATAATTGAAAGTAATAAGATACGACCTCAAAATGTTGATATGATAAAAAGCTGATCAGTGACGAAGGCAGCTCAAATTTGTTATAGATGCACATGCAAAATGCTACATCTGAACAAAATATTTGGAGGTATGGGGATTCGAACCCCAGACTTCTCGCATGCAAAGCGAGCGCTCTACCCCTGAGCTATACCCCCACACGAGCACTTACTTGAAAGTATAATTTTAGTACAAATCTAGATAATTGAAAGTAATAAGATACGACCTCAAAATGTTGATATGATAAAAAGCTGATCAGTGACGAAGGCAGCTCAAATTTGTTATAGATGCACATGCAAAATGCTACATCTGAACAAAATATTTGGAGGTATGGGGATTCGAACCCAGACTTCTCGCATGCAAAGCGAGCGCTCTACCCCTGAGCTATACCCCCACACGAGCACTTACTTGAAAGTATAATTTTAGTACAAATCTAGATAATTGAAAGTAATAAGATACGACCTCAAACTGTTGATATGATAAAAGCTGATCAGTGACGAAGGCAGCTCAAATTTGTTATAGATGCACATGCAAAATGCTACATCTGAACAAAATTTTGGAGGTATGGGGATTCGAACCCCAGACTTCTCGCATGCAAAGCGAGCGCTCTACCCCTGAGCTATACCCCCACACGAGCACTTACTTGAAAGTATATTTTCAGTACAAATCTAGATAATTGAAAGTAATAAGATACGACCTCAAAATGTTGATATGATAAAAAGCTGATCAGTGACGAAGGCAGCTCAAATTTGTTATAGATGCACATGCAAAATGCTACATCTGAACAAAATTTGGAGGTATGGGATTCGAACCCCAGACTTCTCGCATGCAAAGCGAGCGCTCTACCCCTGAGCTATACCCCCACACGAGCACTTACTTGAAAGTATAATTTCAGTACAAATCTAGATAATTGAAAGTAATAAGATACGACCTCAAATGTTGATATGATAAAAAGCTGATCAGTGACGAAGGCAGCTCAAATTTGTTATAGATGCACATGCAAAATGCTACATCTGAACAAAATATTTGGAGGTATGGGGATTCGAACCCCAGACTTCTCGCATGCAAAGCGAGCGCTCTACCCCTGAGCTATACCCCCACACGAGCACTTACTTGAAAGTATAATTTTAGTACAAATCTAGATAATTGAAAGTAATAAGATACGACCTCAAACTGTTGATATGATAAAAAGCTGATCAGTGACGAAGGCAGCTCAAATTTGTTATAGATGCACATGCAAAATGCTACATCTGAACAAAATATTTGGAGGTATGGGGATTCGAACCCCAGACTTCTCGCATGCAAAGCGAGCGCTCTACCCCTGAGCTATACCCCCACACGAGCACTTACTTGAAAGTATAATTTCAGTACAAATCTAGATAATTGAAAGTAATAAGATACGACCTCAAAATGTTGATATGATAAAAAGCTGATCAGTGACGAAGGCAGCTCAAATTTGTTATAGATGCACATGCAAAATGCTACATCTGAACAAAATATTTGGAGGTATGGGGATTCGAACCCCAGACTTCTCGCATGCAAAGCGAGCGCTCTACCCCTGAGCTATACCCCCACACGAGCACTTACTTGAAAGTATAATTTCAGTACAAATCTAGATAATTGAAAGTAATAAGATACGACCTCAAAATGTTGATATGATAAAAAGCTGATCAGTGACGAAGGCAGCTCAAATTTGTTATAGATGCACATGCAAAATGCTACATCTGAACAAAATATTTGGAGGTATGGGGATTCGAACCCCAGACTTCTCGCATGCAAAGCGAGCGCTCTACCCCTGAGCTATACCCCCACACGAGCACTTACTTGAAAGTATAATTTCAGTACAAATCTAGATAATTGAAAGTAATAAGATACGACCTCAAAATGTTGATATGATAAAAAGCTGATCAGTGACGAAGGCAGCTCAAATTTGTTATAGATGCACATGCAAAATGCTACATCTGAACAAATATTTGGAGGTATGGGGATTCGAACCCCAGACTTCTCGCATGCAAGCGAGCGCTCTACCCCTGAGCTATACCCCCACACGAGCACTTACTTGAAAGTATAATTTTAGTACAAATCTAGATAATTGAAAGTAATAAGATACGACCTCAAAATGTTGATATGATAAAAAGCTGATCAGTGACGAAGGCAGCTCAAATTTGTTATAGATGCACATGCAAAATGCTACATCTGAACAAAATATTTGGAGGTATGGGATTCGAACCCCAGACTTCTCGCATGCAAAGCGAGCGCTCTACCCCTGAGCTATACCCCCACACGAGCACTTACTTGAAAGTATAATTTCAGTACAAATCTAGATAATTGAAAGTAATAAGATACGACCTCAAACTGTTGATATGATAAAAAGCTGATCAGTGACGAAGGCAGCTCAAATTTGTTATAGATGCACATGCAAAATGCTACATCTGAACAAAATATTTGGAGGTATGGGGATTCGAACCCCAGACTTCTCGCATGCAAAGCGAGCGCTCTACCCCTGAGCTATACCCCCACGAGCACTTACTTGAAAGTATAATTTCAGTACAAATCTAGATAATTGAAAGTAATAAGATACGACCTCAAAATGTTGATATGATAAAAAGCTGATCAGTGACGAAGGCAGCTCAAATTTGTTATAGATGCACATGCAAAATGCTACATCTGAACAAAATATTTGGAGGTATGGGGATTCGAACCCCAGACTTCTCGCATGCAAAGCGAGCGCTCTACCCCTGAGCTATACCCCCACACGAGCACTTACTTGAAAGTATAATTTCAGTACAAATCTAGATAATTGAAAGTAATAAGATACGACCTCAAAATGTTGATATGATAAAAAGCTGATCAGTGACGAAGGCAGCTCAAATTTGTTATAGATGCACATGCAAAATGCTACATCTGAACAAAATATTTGGAGGTATGGGGATTCGAACCCCAGACTTCTCGCATGCAAAGCGAGCGCTCTACCCCTGAGCTATACCCCCACACGAGCACTTACTTGAAAGTATAATTTCAGTACAAATCTAGATAATTGAAAGTAATAAGATACGACCTCAAAATGTTGATATGATAAAAAGCTGATCAGTGACGAAGGCAGCTCAAATTTGTTATAGATGCACATGCAAAATGCTACATCTGAACAAATATTTGGAGGTATGGGGATTCGAACCCCAGACTTCTCGCATGCAAAGCGAGCGCTCTACCCCTGAGCTATACCCCCACACGAGCACTTACTTGAAAGTATAATTTCAGTACAAATCTAGATAATTGAAAGTAATAAGATACGACCTCAAACTGTTGATATGATAAAAAGCTGATCAGTGACGAAGGCAGCTCAAATTTGTTATAGATGCACATGCAAAATGCTACATCTGAACAAAATATTTGGAGGTATGGGGATTCGAACCCCAGACTTCTCGCATGCAAAGCGAGCGCTCTACCCCTGAGCTATACCCCCACACGAGCACTTACTTGAAAGTATAATTTTAGTACAAATCTAGATAATTGAAAGTAATAAGATACGACCTCAAACTGTTGATATGATAAAAAGCTGATCAGTGACGAAGGCAGCTCAAATTTGTTATAGATGCACATGCAAAATGCTACATCTGAACAAAATATTTGGAGGTATGGGGATTCGAACCCCAGACTTCTCGCATGCAAAGCGAGCGCTCTACCCCTGAGCTATACCCCCACACGAGCACTTACTTGAAAGTATAATTTCAGTACAAATCTAGATAATTGAAAGTAATAAGATACGACCTCAAAATGTTGATATGATAAAAAGCTGATCAGTGACGAAGGCAGCTCAAATTTGTTATAGATGCACATGCAAAATGCTACATCTGAACAAAATATTTGGAGGTATGGGGATTCGAACCCCAGACTTCTCGCATGCAAAGCGAGCGCTCTACCCCTGAGCTATACCCCCACACGAGCACTTACTTGAAAGTATAATTTCAGTACAAATCTAGATAATTGAAAGTAATAAGATACGACCTCAAAATGTTGATATGATAAAAAGCTGATCAGTGACGAAGGCAGCTCAAATTTGTTATAGATACACATGCAAAATGCTACATCTGAACAAAATATTTGGAGGTATGGGGATTCGAACCCCAGACTTCTCGCATGCAAAGCGAGCGCTCTACCCCTGAGCTATACCCCCACACGAGCACTTACTTGAAAGTATAATTTCAGTACAAATCTAGATAATTGAAAGTAATAAGATACGACCTCAAAATGTTGATATGATAAAAAGCTGATCAGTGACGAAGGCAGCTCAAATTTGTTATAGATGCACATGCAAAATGCTACATCTGAACAAAATATTTGGAGGTATGGGGATTCGAACCCCAGACTTCTCGCATGCAAAGCGAGCGCTCTACCCCTGAGCTATACCCCCACACGAGCACTTACTTGAAAGTATAATTTCAGTACAAATCTAGATAATTGAAAGTAATAAGATACGACCTCAAAATGTTGATATGAAAAAAGCTGATCAGTGACGAAGGCAGCTCAAATTTGTTATAGATGCACATGCAAAATGCTACATCTGAACAAAATATTTGGAGGTATGGGGATTCGAACCCCAGACTTCTCGCATGCAAAGCGAGCGCTCTACCCCTGAGCTATACCCCCACACGAGCACTTACTTGAAAGTATAATTTCAGTACAAATCTAGATAATTGAAAGTAATAAGATACGACCTCAAAATGTTGATATGATAAAAAGCTGATCAGTGACGAAGGCAGCTCAAATTTGTTATAGATGCACATGCAAAATGCTACATCTGAACAAAATATTTGGAGGTATGGGGATTCGAACCCCAGACTTCTCGCATGCAAAGCGAGCGCTCTACCCCTGAGCTATACCCCCACACGAGCACTTACTTGAAAGTATAATTTCAGTACAAATCTAGATAATTGAAAGTAATAATACGACCTCAAAATGTTGATATGATAAAAAGCTGATCAGTGACGAAGGCAGCTCAAATTTGTTATAGATGCACATGCAAAATGCTACATCTGAACAAAATATTTGGAGGTATGGGGATTCGAACCCCAGACTTCTCGCATGCAAAGCGAGCGCTCTACCCCTGAGCTATACCCCCACACGAGCACTTACTTGAAAGTATAATTTCAGTACAAATCTAGATAATTGAAAGTAATAAGATACGACCTCAAAATGTTGATATGATAAAAGCTGATCAGTGACGAAGGCAGCTCAAATTTGTTATAGATGCACATGCAAAATGCTACATCTGAACAAAATATTTGGAGGTATGGGGATTCGAACCCCAGACTTCTCGCATGCAAAGCGAGCGCTCTACCCCTGAGCTATACCCCCACACGAGCACTTACTTGAAAGTATAATTTCAGTACAAATCTAGATAATTGAAAGTAATAAGATACGACCTCAAACTGTTGATATGATAAAAAGCTGATCAGTGACGAAGGCAGCTCAAATTTGTTATAGATGCACATGCAAAATGCTACATCTGAACAAAATATTTGGAGGTATGGGGATTCGAACCCCAGACTTCTCGCATGCAAAGCGAGCGCTCTACCCCTGAGCTATACCCCACACGAGCACTTACTTGAAAGTATAATTTCAGTACAAATCTAGATAATTGAAAGTAATAAGATACGACCTCAAAATGTTGATATGATAAAAAGCTGATCAGTGACGAAGGCAGCTCAAATTTGTTATAGATGCACATGCAAAATGCTACATCTGAACAAAATATTTGGAGGTATGGGGATTCGAACCCCAGACTTCTCGCATGCAAAGCGAGCGCTCTACCCCTGAGCTATACCCCCACACGAGCACTTACTTGAAAGTATAATTTCAGTACAACTAGATAATTGAAAGTAATAAGATACGACCTCAAATGTTGATATGATAAAAAGCTGATCAGTGACGAAGGCAGCTCAAATTTGTTATAGATGCACATGCAAAATGCTACATCTGAACAAAATATTTGGAGGTATGGGGATTCGAACCCCAGACTTCTCGCATGCAAAGCGAGCGCTCTACCCCTGAGCTATACCCCACACGAGCACTTACTTGAAAGTATAATTTTAGTACAAATCTAGATAATTGAAAGTAATAAGATACGACCTCAAATGTTGATATGATAAAAAGCTGATCAGTGACGAAGGCAGCTCAAATTTGTTATAGATGCACATGCAAAATGCTACATCTGAACAAAATATTTGGAGGTATGGGGATTCGAACCCCAGACTTCTCGCATGCAAAGCGAGCGCTCTACCCTGAGCTATACCCCCACACGAGCACTTACTTGAAAGTATAATTTCAGTACAAATCTAGATAATTGAAAGTAATAAGATACGACCTCAAAATGTTGATATGATAAAAAGCTGATCAGTGACGAAGGCAGCTCAAATTTGTTATAGATGCACATGCAAAATGCTACATCTGAACAAAATATTTGGAGGTATGGGGATTCGAACCCCAGACTTCTCGCATGCAAAGCGAGCGCTCTACCCCTGAGCTATACCCCCACACGAGCACTTACTTGAAAGTATAATTTCAGTACAAATCTAGATAATTGAAAGTAATAAGATACGACCTCAAAATGTTGATATGATAAAAAGCTGATCAGTGACGAAGGCAGCTCAATTTGTTATAGATGCACATGCAAAATGCTACATCTGAACAAAATTTTGGAGGTATGGGGATTCGAACCCCAGACTTCTCGCATGCAAAGCGAGCGCTCTACCCCTGAGCTATACCCCCACACGAGCACTTACTTGAAAGTATAATTTCAGTACAAATCTAGATAATTGAAAGTAATAAGATACGACCTCAAACTGTTGATATGATAAAAAGCTGATCAGTGACGAAGGCAGCTCAAATTTGTTATAGATGCACATGCAAAATGCTACATCTGAACAAAATATTTGGAGGTATGGGGATTCGAACCCCAGACTTCTCGCATGCAAAGCGAGCGCTCTACCCCTGAGCTATACCCCCACACGAGCACTTACTTGAAAGTATAATTTCAGTACAAATCTAGATAATTGAAAGTAATAAGATACGACCTCAAAATGTTGATATGATAAAAAAGCTGATCAGTGACGAAGGCAGCTCAAATTTGTTATAGATGCACATGCAAAATGCTACATCTGAACAAAATATTTGGAGGTATGGGGATTCGAACCCCAGACTTCTCGCATGCAAAGCGAGCGCTCTACCCCTGAGCTATACCCCCACACGAGCACTTACTTGAAAGTATAATTTCAGTACAAATCTAGATAATTGAAAGTAATAAGATACGACCTCAAACTGTTGATATGATAAAAGCTGATCAGTGACGAAGGCAGCTCAAATTTGTTATAGATGCACATGCAAAATGCTACATCTGAACAAAATATTTGGAGGTATGGGGATTCGAACCCCAGACTTCTCGCATGCAAAGCGAGCGCTCTACCCCTGAGCTATACCCCCACACGAGCACTTACTTGAAAGTATAATTTCAGTACAAATCTAGATAATTGAAAGTAATAAGATACGACCTCAAAATGTTGATATGATAAAAAGCTGATCAGTGACGAAGGCAGCTCAAATTTGTTATAGATACACATGCAAAATGCTACATCTGAACAAAATATTTGGAGGTATGGGGATTCGAACCCCAGACTTCTCGCATGCAAAGCGAGCGCTCTACCCCTGAGCTATACCCCCACACGAGCACTTACTTGAAAGTATATTTTAGTACAAATCTAGATAATTGAAAGTAATAAGATACGACCTCAAACTGTTGATATGATAAAAAGCTGATCAGTGACGAAGGCAGCTCAAATTTGTTATAGATACATGCAAAATGCTACATCTGAACAAAATTTTGGAGGTATGGGGATTCGAACCCCAGACTTCTCGCATGCAAAGCGAGCGCTCTACCCCTGAGCTATACCCCCACACGAGCACTTACTTGAAAGTATAATTTTAGTACAAACCTAGATAATTGAAAGTAATAAGATACGACCTCAAACTGTTGATATGATAAAAGCTGATCAGTGACGAAGGCAGCTCAAATTTGTTATAGATGCACATGCAAAATGCTACATCTGAACAAAATATTTGGAGGTATGGGGATTCGAACCCAGACTTCTCGCATGCAAAGCGAGCGCTCTACCCCTGAGCTATACCCCCACACGAGCACTTACTTGAAAGTATAATTTCAGTACAAATCTAGATAATTGAAAGTAATAAGATACGACCTCAAAATGTTGATATGATAAAAGCTGATCAGTGACGAAGGCAGCTCAAATTTGTTATAGATGCACATGCAAAATGCTACATCTGAACAAAATATTTGGAGGTATGGGGATTCGAACCCCAGACTTCTCGCATGCAAAGCGAGCGCTCTACCCCTGAGCTATACCCCCACACGAGCACTTACTTGAAAGTATAATTTTAGTACAAATCTAGATAATTGAAAGTAATAGATACGACCTCAAACTGTTGATATGAAAAAAGCTGATCAGTGACGAAGGCAGCTCAAATTTGTTATAGATGCACATGCAAAATGCTACATCTGAACAAAATATTTGGAGGTATGGGGATTCGAACCCCAGACTTCTCGCATGCAAAGCGAGCGCTCTACCCCTGAGCTATACCCCCCACACGAGCACTTACTTGAAAGTATAATTTCAGTACAAATCTAGATAATTGAAAGTAATAAGATACGACCTCAAATGTTGATATGATAAAAAGCTGATCAGTGACGAAGGCAGCTCAAATTTGTTATAGATGCACATGCAAAATGCTACATCTGAACAAAATATTTGGAGGTATGGGGATTCGAACCCCAGACTTCTCGCATGCAAAGCGAGCGCTCTACCCCTGAGCTATACCCCCACACGAGCACTTACTTGAAAGTATAATTTCAGTACAAATCTAGATAATTGAAAGTAATAAGATACGACCTCAAAATGTTGATATGATAAAAAGCTGATCAGTGACGAAGGCAGCTCAAATTTGTTATAGATGCACATGCAAAATGCTACATCTGAACAAAATATTTGGAGGTATGGGGATTCGAACCCCAGACTTCTCGCATGCAAAGCGAGCGCTCTACCCCTGAGCTATACCCCCACACGAGCACTTACTTGAAAGTATAATTTCAGTACAAATCTAGATAATTGAAAGTAATAAGATACGACCTCAAAATGTTGATATGATAAAAAGCTGATCAGTGACGAAGGCAGCTCAAATTTGTTATAGATGCACATGCAAAATGCTACATCTGAACAAATATTTTGAGGTATGGGGATTCGAACCCCAGACTTCTCGCATGCAAAGCGAGCGCTCTACCCCTGAGCTATACCCCACACGAGCACTTACTTGAAAGTATAATTTCAGTACAAATCTAGATAATTGAAAGTAATAAGATACGACCTCAAAATGTTGATATGATAAAAAGCTGATCAGTGACGAAGGCAGCTCAAATTTGTTATAGATGCACATGCAAAATGCTACATCTGAACAAAATATTTGGAGGTATGGGGATTCGAACCCCAGACTTCTCGCATGCAAAGCGAGCGCTCTACCCCTGAGCTATACCCCCACACGAGCACTTACTTGAAAGTATAATTTCAGTACAAATCTAGATAATTGAAAGTAATAAGATACGACCTCAAAATGTTGATATGATAAAAAGCTGATCAGTGACGAAGGCAGCTCAAATTTGTTATAGATGCACATGCAAAATGCTACATCTGAACAAAATATTTGGAGGTATGGGGATTCGAACCCCAGACTTCTCGCATGCAAAGCGAGCGCTCTACCCCTGAGCTATACCCCCACACGAGCACTTACTTGAAAGTATAATTTCAGTACAAATCTAGATAATTGAAAGTAATAAGATACGACCTCAAATGTTGATATGATAAAAAGCTGATCAGTGACGAAGGCAGCTCAAATTTGTTATAGATGCACATGCAAAATGCTACATCTGAACAAAATATTTGGAGGTATGGGGATTCGAACCCCAGACTTCTCGCATGCAAAGCGAGCGCTCTACCCCTGAGCTATACCCCCACACGAGCACTTACTTGAAAGTATAATTTCAGTACAAATCTAGATAATTGAAAGTAATAAGATACGACCTCAAAATGTTGATATGATAAAAAGCTGATCAGTGACGAAGGCAGCTCAAATTTGTTATAGATGCACATGCAAAATGCTACATCTGAACAAAATATTTGGAGGTATGGGGATTCGAACCCCAGACTTCTCGCATGCAAAGCGAGCGCTCTACCCCTGAGCTATACCCCCACACGAGCACTTACTTGAAAGTATAATTTCAGTACAATCTAGATAATTGAAAGTAATAAGATACGACCTCAAAATGTTGATATGATAAAAAGCTGATCAGTGACGAAGGCAGCTCAAATTTGTTATAGATGCACATGCAAAATGCTACATCTGAACAAAATATTTGGAGGTATGGGGATTCGAACCCCAGACTTCTCGCATGCAAAGCGAGCGCTCTACCCCTGAGCTATACCCCCACACGAGCACTTACTTGAAAGTATAATTTCAGTACAAACCTAGATAATTGAAAGTAATAAGATACGACCTCAAATGTTGATATGATAAAAAGCTGATCAGTGACGAAGGCAGCTCAAATTTGTTATAGATGCACATGCAAAATGCTACATCTGAACAAAATATTTGGAGGTATGGGGATTCGAACCCCAGACTTCTCGCATGCAAAGCGAGCGCTCTACCCTGAGCTATACCCCCACACGAGCACTTACTTGAAAGTATAATTTCAGTACAAATCTAGATAATTGAAAGTAATAAGATACGACCTCAAAATGTTGATATGATAAAAAGCTGATCAGTGACGAAGGCAGCTCAAATTTGTTATAGATGCACATGCAAAATGCTACATCTGAACAAAATATTTGGAGGTATGGGGATTCGAACCCCAGACTTCTCGCATGCAAAGCGAGCGCTCTACCCCTGAGCTATACCCCCACACGAGCACTTACTTGAAAGTATAATTTCAGTACAAATCTAGATAATTGAAAGTAATAAGATACGACCTCAAACTGTTGATATGATAAAAAGCTGATCAGTGACGAAGGCAGCTCAAATTTGTTATAGATGCACATGCAAAATGCTACATCTGAACAAAATATTTGGAGGTATGGGGATTCGAACCCCAGACTTCTCGCATGCAAAGCGAGCGCTCTACCCCTGAGCTATACCCCCACACGAGCACTTACTTGAAAGTATAATTTCAGTACAATCTAGATAATTGAAAGTAATAAGATACGACCTCAAAATGTTGATATGATAAAAAGCTGATCAGTGACGAAGGCAGCTCAAATTTGTTATAGATACCATGCAAAATGCTACATCTGAACAAAAATATTTGGAGTATGGGATTCGAACCCCAGACTTCTCGCATGCAAAGCGAGCGCTCTACCCCTGAGCTATACCCCCACACGAGCACTTACTTGAAAGTATAATTTTAGTACAAATCTAGATAATTGAAAGTAATAAGATACGACCTCAAAATGTTGATATGATAAAAAGCTGATCAGTGACGAAGGCAGCTCAAATTTGTTATAGATGCACATGCAAAATGCTACATCTGAACAAAATATTTGGAGGTATGGGGATTCGACCCCAGACTTCTCGCATGCAAAGCGAGCGCTCTACCCCTGAGCTATACCCCACACGAGCACTTACTTGAAAGTATAATTTCAGTACAAATCTAGATATTGAAAGTAATAAGATACGACCTCAAAATGTTGATATGATAAAAAGCTGATCAGTGACGAAGGCAGCTCAAATTTGTTATAGCTGCACATGCAAAATGCTACATCTGAACAAAATATTTGGAGGTATGGAATTCGAACCCAGACTTCTCGCATGCAAAGCGAGCGCTCTACCCCTGAGCTATACCCCACACGAGC